>WSTK01000083.1:0-85655 GCA_019616945.1 Ceratobasidium sp. 414 | reverse complement strand
CTGGTGCTTGTGAAACCCCCAAGCCCGTTAGAAGTAGGCTGTATCAACAGGTGGACTGTGAAAAATTGAGACCAGCGGGACGCATAAACTTACAACAGGATAGACGTCCTAGGTTTGGAAGATCAGTTATTAATATGGCTCCGGGTAAGCCACCGTGACAACACTCACCTCTGTCCATATAGTACCCAACAACGCACAATAACGGTGGCTAAATGGGAACATTCATTCAACAGGCATCGGGATGAGGCTTTGGAAACATACCTGAGATGGTAAGCGTACACGATGCACATCCATAAGCAAAAACCAAGGTAACAGCCCTGCACCTGCAAATAACCAACGTGAGAGGAATTCTTGACCGGCCGCGAACATACAAACGTCTGGATAGCCTTTAAGCTCAGCGACGCAATAACGTGTAAATTGTGGGCGGACGAACCGATGGCGAAGATAAATAACCAAATAAGGCTGGTATTCGATTGCATTAGTGTTCTGCTCGTCCGCCACACCCAGCCACACTACGAGACTCACTGATGGCGCCAGTCCTAATTTAGAGAAGCTCAGCCACTCTCCAATAACATCCAGCACGTCGACACTCACGATAGAGCAGCAAGAGGCAAAGCTCGGTTCATATGGTACACGACACGCCCAAGCGACCAGCGATTAGACCAGATAAAGGTTATTTCATCGCCCAGGCAAATCAGTATGTCATAGCACAGGATCGTATAAGAGACAACTGTTGATGTATAATAGTAAGAGTAGGCGAGAGCATATGCGCAGTGTTATTGGGCTCACCCGCAAAATATTTGGTGTTTTTCAGATGGGCATACGCATCAACCGAGTTTAGCATCGGTGTCATAGTAACTTCTGTAAGCATAGACGTCGTGGAGTGCGCTCAAGTTGGGCAGGAACCTAAACAAAGATGCAAAGGTCTTATTGGCGATGGAAAGCGGCTTGCGTTGTTGGTCGTTGCACTACCATTATATAGCCAACATCTGTGCGGAATCCTGCCGGATGCCTGGTTTGTTTCAGCCCAACGAGAAGGCCACAGTCACAATTGAATTCACATGCGGATATTTACTGACATGATGCCCGACAAGCGCCCAGGCAGTGAGGTAATGTCGTGAAATGTTCGTATGCACGCACGGGTGGTAGCGCTCTTTCGTCTGACGCCCCATGGCAGTAGCCGCAGCCACAAATGATATGTGCAGACTCACGTCACTGACGGCTAAGCAGGAATTGCATTTTTAGCCTGAAGAACACTCTGATCCGGTAATGTAGCTATCCTACGCGGGCCGTAAAATGAAATTGCGAAATTCAGCCAAGATCATGTGTTCGGATTCAGGCCGTAGGCGCCAAGCGTATGAAGTCACTCGCATCAACTACGGTACGTTCCCAAAGTACACAAATGAGTTTTATCACTTGGGTAGTAGGTCTAACGAGCTCGAACTATACGCTGTCCAATACCTAACCGTAGGTGGCTCCGTTGGGCTACCCACATGGCGATTCGATAGCTGTCGGATACCTCATCTGCCAAGACATTACGGTGAATGGGGTTTTATTATGAGTTAAATTAACTGCCACAAAATCTTAAGGTCTAAAATGATATCCAGGGGCCAAGACCCTAGTACTCGTCTCCTCAGTCCTCACCTCGCCCCAATTTCTCCTGCACAAGCTTACTGAAACTGTTCTACCGACTTCTATCGCCGAGTCTACCGCTGCGCTGTCCGACTCCGCGACGCACGCCCTCGAGCTTGCCCATGCGCTCGCGTTCCGCTCTTCCGGCCTCGGCTCGCCCTTGTTCGCTGCGCACCCGTCGCCCAAGTCGCTCGATGCGCTCGCTGCCTCTGCGTTCACCAAGGGCAACGTCGTCGTCACCGGTACAGGCGTCGACCCACCCCAGCTCTCCCAGCTTGTCGAAAACCACCTCGCAAGCTTGCCGTCTGGAGCCACAGCACCCGGCGGGTCCTCGCAGTACTTTGGCGGCGAGACCCGCGTAGACGCGCACGGCTTTGGCCAAGCCAGATTCGTCGGTTTTGGCGCACCTGGAGCAGCACACAAACTTGCAGCCCTGCACGCGCACCTCGACACGACCCCCGCGCTCAAATGGGTAGCCGGCTCGTCGCCCCTCGCGGGAATCGGTGCGGCCCCCGTGTGCGTGCCATACTCGGACGCGGCGCTGTTTGGTGTGCTCGTGCGTGCGGAGACGGCTGCAGAGGCGAGCAAGGGCGTCAAGGCTACGGTATCGGGGTTGAAAAATGTTGCAAGCGGGTTGGGTGCAGACGAGGCCAAGAGGGCGGCTGCGAAGGCCAAGTTTGCCGCAGCGGCTAGTTTGGAAGGACGTGAGGGGTTGGTTGCGGCTGTTGCTCCCCAGGCGAGCAGGGTGAACGGTGGAGAAAGGACGGTACTGACGGGGTTTATGCGCATAGGTCTTTGGCGCAGCCAAGGCTGATATTGGGTCTGTATACGCTGCATTGGACAAGGTCTCTTGGCCGTCTGTCGCTCAGGTCAGAGTCTATCCCACTTGTCGACAATGTGCTATTGATTTGTTCGTATCTTGTAGACCCTCTCGTCGATAATCAAGGCGAAACTGACGTACGTCGCCGTCGGCGACATTTACAGCCCCCCGTACGTCGACGATTTCGGCCTCTGACTGCTGCTAGTACATAGAGATGGGCGGGACGGGCCGAATTACACAAAAAGTGGACGTGTGGATGTACTTCCAAAGTATTTAATTGTTCTTTGTCTTCTGATGATTCGCTTGGGGTGCATACAATTGGATATTAGGCGCCAAAGTCAGGCTGCGATCAAGTTCCGCCGGTAGTCCATATGATCTAAGCCTTTCTTCGGCACACAACGAGATAAGTATTACAGAAGACCCAGGATGGGAACCATTTCAGTATGGCGCTTCATTTTAAACTTCGGGGTCTTCATCCTCCCTAGGCCTACCAATAACACAACTCCGAGTATGAAACGTCCCTGTTGGAGCCGAACCTCCCGCCCAAAATGTCCCCAGCGGGATTATATTGGAGCCGGACATGGTTGAGTTCGCGCTAGAACTGGAGAAGGCGTGCAGAGAGAAGATTAAGCGGCTGCACATTACACTGGTGGAGGCAGTGTAGAACCTAAGGTGATATAACTTCTTGACGTGCACTCAATATATGCTATGGTAGGTGGTCACATACCCTGAACCAATCGCCGCCATCCGGAGATCAGGCATTATCCCTCCTATGCAAGTGAACGAGACGACTAGAAGGGTCGCTACATAGAAAAAGGAGTCACTGGGAATAGCAATTGTGAGTCTTGGCGTTGAAATTGAGCATCGGTGATTCCGAGACGTACTCTTTCAGCAGGTGTTCCAACAACGGGGTCGTCCCATACTCGCAATTCAACCGTATTGTCTTCCATAGCACAAGGGCAAACACTGCAGTCTCGAATGCGAACGGAAATATAAATGGTAGCCAGGATTTCGAGGAGGGGATGATTATGCATCCTACGAGTACCCCTGGGTCTGAGAGATATTAATAAAAATTCGAAACTATGGGCGCGCACCCACAGGTATTCTCGTAGTAGGCGCTTTTCTTAACATCCAGAGTTAGTAGGCTGTAATTGCGATGTTGAAGGATTACACCCTACTTACATATACCTGGAGCTTGGTCAAGTACATAGCTGGTGCTTGTGAAACCCCCAAGCCCGTTAGAAGTAGGCTGTATCAACAGGTGGACTGTGAAAAATTGAGACCAGCGGGACGCATAAACTTACAACAGGATAGGTGTCCTAGGTTTGGAAGAGCAGTTATTAATACGGCTTCGGGTAAGCCACCGTGACAACACTCACCTCTGTCCATACAACACCCAACAACGCATAATGACAGTGGCTAAATGAGAACATTCACTCAACAACAGGCATCGGGATGAGGCTTTGGAAACATACCTGAGACGGGAAGCGTACACAATGCACATCCGTAAGCAAAAACCAAGTTAGCAGCCCTGCACCTGACAAGCAACCGGCGTGTGAGAGGAATTCTTGACCGGCCGCGAACATACAAACATCTGAATAACCTTCAAGCTCAGCGATGCAATAACGTGCAAATTGCAGGCAGACGAACCAATGGTGAAGACAAATAACCAAACGAGGCTGGCATTCGATTGCATTAGCGTTCTGCTTGTCCGCCACCACCCAGCTACACTGCGAGACTCACTGATAGCGCCAGTCCTAATTTAGAGAAGCTCAGCCACTCTTCAATAGCATCCAGTACGTCTATACTCACGATAGAGCAGCAAGAGGCAAAGCTCGGTTTATATGGTACACGACACGCCCAAGCGACCAGCGGTTGGACCAGATAAAGGTTATTTCATCGTCCAGGCAAATCAATATGTCATAGCACAGGAGAGTGTAGGAGACAACTGTTAATGTACAATGGTAAGAGTAGGCGAGGGTATATGCACGGTGTTCTTGGGCTCACGCGCAAAATATTTGGTGTTTTCAAGCTGGGCATGTGCTTCAACCAAGTCTAGCATCGGTGTAGTAATAGCTTCAGTAAGCGTAGACGTCGTGGAGTGCGCTCAGGTTGGGCAGGAACCTAGGCAAAAATGCAAGGTCGTTTTGACGATGCGAAGCGGTTTGTGTTGGTGGGGCCAGTTGCGCTGCCATTATATAGCTATCACCTCTGCGGGATCCTGACATGGTAGTGTAAGCCGGTTGCCTGACTTGTTTCAGCCCGGCCACCAGACCGGGGCCACAATTGAGTTGAACTGCGGATATTTACCCAGGCAGCAAGGTAATGTCATGAAATGTGCGTATGCAAGTGTGGTAGCGCTCTTTCGTTAGACGCCCCAGCCTCGACCACAAATCACATGTACGGACTTACGCGACTGATGCCTAAGCAGGAATTGTATTTTTAGCCTGAATATGGAGACTGTCACGGGACGTCTCGCCTAGTAAGGCATGCCAGTCAATTTGATTAAGACAATCCCTGGTTGCCTGGGGCGGGTCCAAATGGATGCTGTGGGGTGAGTGGATATACTGAACGTCCTCGGAGAGTCTCATATGTTTTGCCGGAATCAGTGTTTGCATATGCTACGCACATGGATGCAAGCACACCATGTACGACCGGGAAGTTTGAGCTAGACTGGCACGGTCTCCGATGCCATGTGATGCCTCCAGTTGCCTGACCGGTGATTTCAGCCACGTGGTGCCACCGTCTCGCTTGCTCAGCCACCAGTCACTGCCGCGATTTCTCGTGACGATTTTCGCTACGTCAAAATACGTCACTGTCTCGCGGCAACGCTACCAGAAGAATACAGTGCGGCTCCAGATTACGCATGGGTTTGGTGGTATGAATAAGCACAGGCTATGCATGATGCCGGTATTTGATGATATGAAATACATTCGATTAGATCATACATAAGACACATTATATAGTTTCTAAAGTAGCAATCTTTTGTTGAAGGCTCGAAAGCGCGGCCAAGTCAGACGGATCGAGCGGGCCAAAGTGTGCGAGAAGCGCTTGCACGTCTTCCAACGACGCCGCCGCCTTACTCCGAGACTGAGAGCTCAAATTAAATACAGTTTCATTATTCTAGTTAGTTCTGCTATATTACAAAGGGTTTCAGTCATGCGCGAAAGGCGGGGAGGTCTTGGTTGGTGGATATGTAATCCCTTCGTCAGCGCCCAAAGTCCAAATTTGCAATTCACTCGGTCGCATGCATCAGCGGGGGCTATGCATGATTGCCAGGATCCCTAATCGGGAGTCACACTGTAGCCCAATGTGATAATGTAGCTATTTGATGTAGGCATTCGCCATAAATGGAATTGCGAGATCCAGCCAATATCACGTGCATGGGTGGCAACTCGTGCTTGACGTGCCTTTCGGATTCGGATCGTAGATGCAAAGCGTATGAAGCCACTCGCATCAACTACGCTATGTTCCAGAAGTGCAAAAGTGAGTTTTACCACTTGGGTAGAAAGCCCCTGGCCATCCCCTCCTGTCGTTTGGGGGCCCGAGTCCACTGCGTGGCCGTGTCTCTCTCTCCCGCGTTTTGGGGGTGAGTCGTGCTCGCGGTTTGTGCGCCCGGTCACGCTTGCGTCCCCCGACCTTGCCAGCGACTGAGCCGACCAACAGGTCGTCTTAGATAACACGGACCAGTGCAATGCGACCAGCCCCCAGCTTAGTACGTATTTCCAGTCTTTCTTCAGCACAACGACGAGATACTATTACAGAAGACCTGAGAAGGGAAGTTTTTCAGGATGAAAAAATAATCAGAGCCTGCTCGCGTCTCTGGTGCCCCGGCCGCTTCGCTAACTAAGGGACGTTGGAAGTACGGATCGAGTGCGTCAAGGGCGACACGTCCGCTCTTTCTATGCCTTTGCGGTGGGGACTATATCGTATCGAAGTTTGGTGGTTTGTCTGGCAAATCCAATTCTGATCACGTACATAAAGTGGCTTAGCCCTTGGTGTTTGTACGGCGCGGATGGAGAATCGAACTAAAATGGTTGAAGTCGCTCTCATCAATTGTAGTTCGGCCATGAAGTACGAAACGCATTTACCTACCTGGGTAACACGCCAATCGACGCCGAGGTGCAGGTTACGCTCGCCCCGGGGCAGGGGTTATCTCACCAAGCTAAACCATAAAGTGATCTGGGCTTCAAACAAGGGTGTTTTGGGTGCATTATTTCAAAGGAAAATGGTTGATGGGATTTACTAACAGCCATAAAAGGTGGGTCGAAAATGATGTCCAGGCGCCGAGTCTCCGATCCAAGTTCTAGTCACAATCCAAGTTCCAGTCCAAATTCCAGGCAGAGAAGAAAATGAATGATTGGAGGCAAATCACCCCGCTTTGTTCCAACCCAATTCCGTTATGCGCCTCTTTGCTACTTCCTTCCCTAGCCTCTCTTTCCCTTCTTCCCTGACCCCCTCATCCTCCTCCTCGTCCTCAAACCATCCCCCGACTTCCTCCCTGCCCCAATCACGATCCCGACCCATCATTATCACTCCGACCCGTGCGTGTAGTTTTCCTAGTGCTTAAGAAGCCCGCGAAGCTTATGGCATACTGCATTCACTATCCTCGCGGACGAGGTCCTCTTTGGCTCCAACCCAGCCTCAGCCTCGATCTCCAACTCCGACACCGCATCGCCCACCTATTGTCGTGCCGGGTCCCTCGGTGCGCGACGCCACAGCCAGTTCTATTCCACGTCCCAACTATTTGCATATCCATCGTACACTTGCTCAACAGTCAACCCGGGAAATGGCGACCGAGCCGGCGAGGTGCTCAGCGTGCTCGGAGCACTTGGCCAACCGTTCTTCGTAAAGAATTCCTCTCGCCGCATATAGTAGCCAGCTAGCGGAGGACAGTCCATTCGGATATCTATCGTATCCATGCTTCTTGACTTGGTTCGACTCCGTCTAAGAGCTGGGTCAGATCGGAAATGCGACAACATTGAATGTGCGTACGAGTCATTGGTCATATCCCGAGACGTATTCGACCCCACATACCCCTCGTCCGTGTCCGACCTAGCTCTGAACCCTTCGTCGGTCTCCCAGGACCTATCCACTTGGTTCCTGAGGTCATGTTCCATCAGTGTCTTCTCCATCCTCGTATCCACATACTTGCCCGTATCTATCTTGCCACGTCCTTCGCCTCCAACGCGTCTAGAAGCCTCAGTGCCGTGTTCCCTATAGCTCCCATCGCCGAGACTGGCTCTGTTCTCGTTCTCCTCGTCCGGCAACCTTCCAGACCCTTGTCCATTGCACTGCTTGGTGCACACCATCCGCGTGCGTCCAGACGGCGAGAACCCGATACACATCCCGCTAGACTCGCTCGAGTATGATCCATACGACCCCAGTCCCTCGTCCCCAGCCGTCGCCTCACCACCCAATCTTCCCGGTCTTCCAGGAGTCTCGTAAAATGCGAGGTTCCATCCCAAAAGCTCCGCTTCTTCATTCGTCCCCTCCGCCCCAGTGTCATCTCCGCCGCTGGTGCCGCATGGTCCTTGCGATACGCCATGATTGCCGCTGCTGTCCTGTCGTCCATCTTCATCTTCGGCCACGCCTCCAGTTTCTCGGCTTTAAGCCGGTTGTCGGGTCCTTCCTTCACCGCTTCGTCCCTCTGCAGAACCTGAAGATGGAGTGAGAGGGGTGGAAAGTTGACAGGTTGATAAACTCGGTTATTAGTAGCATTAAGTTTGACAGACAATTCGGGCGGGGGGTAGGTGGATATTATTAGGTCGTTGGGGAGAGAGGACGGGATCAAGAGCCGGGGTCAGCTGTTGATTGTGTGTGCGATTCAAGCCTTTCGGCGGCTTGGAGGCCTGAGATCATAATATTGCGAAGTTTACTGGCGTTGTATCTGGCCCAACAGCACTTGGGTGAGTAGAACAAACCGCCCACAGTGACCCTCCAGGAGGGTATATGCGCTTGTATTGAAGAGCCAATGCCAAGACCTACAGTTTTCAGAGGGTGGCCGCAAGTTAGTTTCGAAGGCGGCGTCAATTTACACCATGGCGTGCTCGAACCAACCCTGAAAATAATGCGAATTACCATTGGTGGATAATTTAATAGCTCAGGGTCGCAGTTTCAAATACCCCGTTGTCGTCATTCCCAGCCTACGGACAACCACCACCCCGCCTCGCACCCAATGATTACTCGATGGAAGTCAATCATTACATCACTGCTGGGCTTCGTTCACGATAACCCGCTCAATAAAGGGAATGTCAACCTTGCAAAGCCGACCCTGGTTCCGTCCAAGGCTGTTCCTTTGGCACACTTGTTCAACAATGTTGCTAGTGGCCCGGAAGGTAATTTTGATGGTGCTGGTTCGGCCTTTCCTGTTGGTCTGGTGCCGCGTGGGGACTACATATATGATAGGGTTTTGGTAAGTCCGCATTATTATATTAAAACCGTGCCCTTTTCTGAACACCACCATCGTAGTTTCAATTCTTAGAATCTAACAACGGACATTATGACAACCTGGTCACCAACAACGAAGTTCTAACATTTGAGGAACCCCAGTATACAAGGGAAATGCATATCCTTTATGCTGGTGATTTCATTGATGGTGCGGTCACGTTATTTTACCCTTCAGTTTTATATATCCCCACGTAAATCCAAGTCGACCTCGTGCGGAGGAAACTGACTCTGGGCTCGTAGGCGAAACTGGCGCCCGTTTTCGATTTGAATATACCGATGATACGGTGCAAGAGGTTGAGCGTACGTATCCGTGATTTTGCAACAACATATGTCCCTGACCATTTTGCTCTTGCAGTCAGCGTCAAGAACTGGTGGACACTTCACTGGCTCAATAGGGGCCCCATACAATCGTAGGCTGACGAAAATTTTTAGCCATTCTCGTCCGTCTCACGATTGTGCTAGCTCGTACCACACTACATCATTTGGCGCCTCTATAAACCACAATCTGACACAGATCCATCATTGGTCAACCGCACTCCGCACCCACGCCCCGCTACGTTCGATCACACTTCCTCCAACAGGGTCATACAACCGTCTCCACCTATTCGCACTCTCAGTTGTACCATCTGCGCCGCTCTTAGGGTGCGAACCAGAGTCGGACGACAAGCTCCTATTCAACGACCAAGCCCGGTTCTCCCCCCATCCAGCGGCCGGCCCACGGATAATTGTTCGACGTGCGCGTGCAACCACAAAACTGTACGAGGTGTATGACCGGTTCGGTTCCCCCAACCCCCTTGGTGGCGCTCAGCTCGTTGAAGTTACTCTCGCCAACATGCGTCCGACCGCTGCAAGCGCTAATCCATACTGCTGGTCGGGTCCCCTGCACATCTGGGTGTACAGCGGGGGTATGTACACCGTCAAACATGGCGAGGTCGGCAGGGTGATGCCAGGAGACGAGGTCAAGGCGCGCGTTTGGGTGCGCAACTTTGATGGTGTGCGTGCCGGGTCTCAAACCACGATGAGGGTTGAAGTGGAGAATGCTGCTGGGGATAAAGTTGGAGTGACACTTCTGGAGTCGGATGGTTGGCCGGTGGTTGCTGGGGTTCCACCGTACGAAGAGTCCAAAGAGAGTTTGGAAAGGCACGAGACACCCCTGTGGTGGGACGACGCCAAGTTCGGAATCTTGTAAGTAGTGTCAGGTTTCGTTTAGCCGAAAGTATTGACGAGATTTGATTTATTATAGTATTCACTGGGGGATCTACTCTGTACCTGCATGGGTAAGTTCCTTTTGAGCACGCGGGTTTCTAGCCTAAACAAAGTTCCTAGTCACCGAAAGGATACTATGCTGCATGGTACCAGTAAGTGCGTATAATTTATATGTTCTCTTTGCTGACTTGAGATTAAGGTGGTGGCTACATAACCCGCCTGGCCCTCAAAACGACCTCTGGCGTTACCACAAAAGCTTGTATGGCGAGGTAAAGTCTCCAGTGTTAGTTTCGATATTTCTGTGCTGACATCCCAAACTAGGATCTCGTTTATGGTACTTGTTTTATGTTTGTAGTACGACTTCTCCTAATATTCCATTTTCATTTTAGATGATTTTATCCCTGATTTTACCGCGTCTGAGTTCAACGCTAGCGAATGGATTCAACTCTTTTCGGACGCTGGCGCCAAGTATTTTGTGTAAGCCCGGGACCCACTCTTCAATGCTTAATCGCTGACACACTTGCTGTAGGTTAGTGACGGTAAGCATCGGAAAGCCCCAGGTTACCAATCAACCTAACGCTAGTCATAGAAACACCATGAAGGCTTCAGCCTCTTTGACACCGGCAACTCAACTCACCGAAGCTCTGTATATCTGGGGCCTAAGCGCGACTTTATCGGAGAACTCATGCAGACGGCACGTGCCGAGCATCCAGAAATGAGGCGGGGGACCTATTATTCCCTACCCGAGTGGCAAGTTTCATCTATTCGCTCACCGCACTTACCCCAACCTACCCTGCCTCCTTAGGTTCAACCCAGATGCAGGCCCATACGGATTTGGCACATTTCCTGGCCATCTCGCTCGAAATGCATTCAATGAATCCAAAGTGGAGCCTTACACAGGGCGGCTCCCCGGTAAAGACTATCTCCGTGACATCCAGCTCGCACATATGAAAACGCTGGCGCAGACTTACGAGACTGAAATCATGGTGCGTCCTCGGCTACTCCAATGACTGCGTCATCTCTAATCAAAACGAATGGCAGTGGTGTGACATTGGTGGCCCGAACAAGACACTTGAGTTTGCTGCTGAGTGGTATAACGCTGCAGCCCAAGCTGGTCGAGAGGTCACGATGAACAATAGGTGTGGGGCGATTCCGGACTTTGATACGCCGGAGTATGCCAAATTTAGCTCGATTCAGGAGAGAAAATGGGAGACGAGCGAGGGGATCGACCCGTAAGTAATTTTCCTAGCGCTAATTCTCGGACCCAACGTTGGCCTGGCATAGGGTTTGCTATGGATACAATTGGGAAACGAAGGACGATGAGTATCGCTCTGCGGAGAAAATTATCCATACCCTCGTTGATATCGTGTCCAAGAATGGGAACTAGTACGTGGGCTGCCAGGGTTTACATGTCGATATCCTGATCCGGAACTTAGTCTGCTTAACCTTGGACCAACCCGCACTGGCCGTATCATCAAGCCTATGGTTGACCGGGTACTTGAGGTTGGTCGATGGCTAAAACATTCAGGAGACTGCGTTTACGGGACGGTAAGCACCGACACAGCTTGGCTCATACATCTGGTTAACGCCCGGCATCACGCAGGATTACATGTTCCTAGGCGCGGATGAAGGGGATTTACGCCTCACTCGAACCCCCACTACGACATGCGTTATCTCGTTGTCACGACCAAAGGACAACTTGCTTGTCATCGAACGGCCGTTACCAATTATGACAGGGGACATTGTCAGGCTACTCGGCGCCCCGCAGAAGGAAGGAGGGCTGAAGTGGAGCAAGCATGGAAGCCGGTTGGTGATTCAAGTGTCTCAGGAAGAACTGGATTCCGTCCAAAATGCTTGGGCGTTCCAAATCACTCATAACTAAAACAAATGTACCGCTGTACGGACGCCGAGTGGAGGTGTATATTAAACAGATATGGGAGAACGAATAAGTAAATACTAGCTATGATTACGATTGGTTGTGCATATGCCCGAAATAAGGCGGGCGCAAAATTACTCTAAAAAAAAGAAACCAATCTCCTAACTACGCAGCTTTGCTTGAAATCCTACTAATGGGTGCCCTCAATTCTAAAACATCAGAGCTTGTAAGGATAGGTACCAATAGAGTGCCACTATTCAGTAGACCTTTTTCTCGACCCTCCAAGCTAGAATTGAGGGCACCCAATTAGCCCAGCACGGTATTTTTCAACTTTTTCGTGCCGCTGAAGCCAAGTAAGCCCAGCTGTTGTGCAGATTGAAAGCGCAGTCCACGCGATGAGCACACCAGCATTTCTCCCGAGCACGTTCTTGGTATTGAACAAGATGGTGTTGACTGCTTCTGCATGGTTACTATTCGCCTGTCGGTGTCAAATATGGTGAGAATCCAGAGTGTGGGAGTAGGCTCACAGGAAAGGCATTGCGTAACCGTATTTATACCACCACACTTGCATCTCGTGCGGGTCAATTGGCGTCGAAACATTGACGATAAGCTACATGTGGCGCACTCATTAGCTTATTCGCCAAGTTTCGCGCAAAACAGAACTTACCCAGCAAACTAAGAAATACGCCATAAAACGGGGTTGGAGTACGGTCACAGCAGCCTCGATTGCTAGCCCTAAGGCTAGCATATCCATGTAAACGAACGCAACGTAGATAAAGAAGCCACCACCATACGTGTACCTAGCATTATTACATTAGCATGTATGCGGGTTGGCTGTTGAGATTCGGAAGTCACCTGGTGCCAAAGGGCGCGTGGAACGGAAGACTGAGCATAGCAAACGAAAGGCTAAGTGGGAGATAGGCGACTGCAGGAAATAAGACTCGGAGAAGCATAACGGAGCGGTTTGTAAGGAAAGGTTCTAGTATCCCTCGAACTGGGAAGCTTGCCAACGTCTATTCCTGTGTTAGCCCAACCAGCTCCAATAGCTGCAGTCAAAACTCCCACCAGAATGAAACTGAGACCAGTGAAAATTTGTAAGTTGGCTCAGTAACGAATCAAGCAAAACCCCTACCAAAAGACACTGATATAAATCTGGCCAACTACGGTCATCGCCGTTGCAACAGGAGCGCTAGTCACAAGCAGTACTGTCAGCGATTGCAAGATGACCGACATATATCAACCTTACTTCCAAGGGCGAAGGTTCTCCGTTCTCCACCAAGCGCCACTCAGAGCGGTAGGAGAGCGAAGTGCGATGCTGATTGCCGTAGAGTTGGAAGATACGGACTGGATATATTCAGCAATGTTCTTTGCATTGAACCTCCTCATTGTCTGGGCTCACATGAGTTAGCGGGGCCAAACAGAGTCAGCATCTCGGGCTTTCACTCACGTCGTCTAATAAAGCCGTGGAGAGCGGAGCAATCAGTTGACCTACGGCGTTGTTGTTGCGAGCTTCGTTGAGATAGAATGTGACTGCGCTCGTGGGATCATAGGAACTGTCGCCAGAAACACGGGCAGCTTGCAATGAACTTGTAGCACCTTGGTTAACTAGATAGAAAAGTTAGACTATATGCGCCGCATACAGTCGGCTCGGTGACCTACCAACGATCGCCGCCCAAGCGTGCTCGTTCGCAACATTGTGTGCTATTTCATCGAGGGACATAGGCGGTACCGTTACCCACCCAAGGTGCCGCTTCGTCCCATTCTACAGGACAGTAAGCAAATCGGTCATTCATAGGAGGTACATGGCTGTACCATCGTTGAGTTCATGACGCTCTGAGTAACAAAGGCGCCCATCTCCCCTCCATCGAGGTCGACGACCCAAACTCGAAAGCCTGGGGCATGTCGCTGCCCTGGTGTGAGAGAGCCCCAGTAAAGTGGTAAGGTAGCCCACATGAGGAAGATGAGCAGGCCCACGGAAAGCAGCATGGCTTTAGCGTAACTCCATGTTAGAGGACGAATCACAGGATCCGCAACTGGCGCCACAAATGTCAAAATGGGCGAAAAAAAAAAACGGAAGAGAAAAGATGATATAGGCGCACAATTATGAGAATAGTTTCGTTTTTGCTTGAAGGCTGCCTGAGTGGGGTCTTCGATGGGAGGTAATGCTAATGTTGGGCTCGTGCGTGGCGTGAGGGTCCGAGAGTCCGCCCGCCCGCGCAAGGTGTTGCGGCGAGCCACTGGTGATCTGGCGGCTGAAGCAGGCAACGCCTCTTTAGGCTTAGGAACAGCACCAGGAGTAGGGAAATTTTCCACAGAATTGACACGCGTCGAATCGTCCAATGAGTGAGAACTGGTGTAGGGGGAGCGGCGAGTCAGGTCCATATTGCTAATGGATGAGGGAGTTCCGGTTGGCGTGCTCGGCTTGAAGCAGGGGGTATATAGAGTCGCAGCACCACAGCGGCCGGGAGCTCAGTTAGCTCTAAATAGGGCAGCGCGTGGGCTTGCGGTTCAGGCTGCCGGGAGATCGTAAAACGAGAGTGGTGCTAGTGATACATTTCGGGGACACTTGGCTTATGGAGTAGTTAAACAGTCGGGCTCGCACACAAGGAATGTGTTGTTACAGGACGTCGGCGAGCAGCTGAGCCTTTGTCGCGGGAGAACAAGGTGGTACCGGAGACTCTGGATTGGGCGGTGATGTGCCGATAGGTTAGACTTCAACAAACTGAGGTGATATGTAGTCGTTCTCGGGGTGCTATGCGTGCAACATATAAGCGGAGAAAGGCAAAAGAGTCAAACGCAGTCGCCTCAAGTATGATTTTCGGTCGTGGTGGAACGCGATACTAGCATTTTTTAACAGATGATAATAAGACCAACAGAAATCCACTCGACCAGAATTTGAATTCAGCATATGCGTAGTAATGTGACCGGAGACGAGGGATTTCGTATGCACAGCACAAAGATGCTTCCAGTGACAGGTTGTCGAGTCCAAGCAGCAGCTTGTGCACTGGCGCTCTCACCCCCACACCCTCGCCACTCTGTGTACACCTACACAAGTGAGCCCAACTGGGGTGGGCGATTTCCCACATTAGCCACTGTGACCGCGAGGTTTTCCAGCACAGGAGACGTGCGGGTACGCGGGGCGCGAGGGCTAAGTTTATCGCCGGAAACATGTAGAAATGCGAGTTTGCTTCGTTTTGGCAAGCCTCGCCAGGTCACCCAGAGATCCAGAACAAGCACCGCTACTCATTATTTAAAGGGTTACCGCATATTTTGTAAAAGGCAAAATCCTCGGAGATAGTGTAAGCAGCAAGTTTCCACAGCCAGCATTGGCGGGGGTACCGTGGGCTCATGTGGTTGGGTTTGACAAGTTTCTTGGCAGGAAACGGCCAATTATAACCAAGCATGATTATTCCAAATCAAGTTTGTGATCTTATTGCGTAATGCAGAGTTCCTCCACTAACGAAACTACAACGTGAAGCGTGTTGGCAGGTTTATGATATCCTCCAATTTTAGCCAGCATCTACGGCAACAAGGCACCTTTTGCCCGAATCTTTGCAAGATACATCCTATCCTCCGCAAACATCAACAATCCTCCTGGCACAAACGCCATGTTTGCGCAGCCTCTCCCAGCAGGGACTCCTGGGATAGACGAAGGCACGTCTAAACCTAGTAGGATTTTTCCCATGAGTGCTCCATGTTTATTCCAGACCTTTCGAACCGACTGGATCAGCAAAAGCGGGGACACAATGAAGCGATGTCTAGGACTTACATGAACGCCGTCAAAACAGCCTCCATAAACGTTCCCTTCAGTGTCAGATTTAAGTCCATCAGGCATCCCACTGTCTGTATAGGCGAAAACCCTGCGATTTGTCAATGCCGGAGGGTATGTTGTAGGATCCGACCCCTCAGGAGGGTGTGCAACGTCATAGGCGTATCTAACAGGCCAACAAGTCATAACCAAGTTACGTCAGGGAACCGTAATCAAACGTACATGGTACCAGGTCTCGATCCATCGTTTGGATCATTTGGTATGCCGCTCGCAAAGCCAGTATCCGAGATGTAGCAAGTGAGCATGTCAGGGCTGAAAAGCACTCCATTTGGCCGTTGGAACCCATCTGCAACCACCCGAATTGTACCAGTGGGGGGATGAAAGGCGTAGACCTGAGCTGGGAGACGAGGGTATTGTTTGAAGCCTTGGTAGTATCCATACGGCGGGTCTGCGAGACAAAAATAGAATCGGACCGAATCCCAGGGATCACTAATCGATCTCACCAGTGAAGAACACCCATTGGTCACCAATATCCGTTGGCCCACCTCCCAACTTCATCAACACCACGACATCATTTATAGAATTGAAGGGTCGCCCATAAAAGTTGTTCAGCAGCACCTGGGCTGAATGAGTTTTGGGGTCGACGGCAATGATCGAGCTCGGAACATCTAGTTTGTAGCCTTGGACAGCCATGAGAACTTTGTCGTGGTAGAAAGTTCCGCCATTCGGAAGGACGAATGATTTTGACGGAGGGACAAGGACTTCCCAAGGGTACGTTCCATCGGCGTCAGGGGTAAGCGAAATTTTACTAAAATTGCCGAAGAGAGGATATGTGTAGTCTGTTGTGCCGTTGGGCGCAACCATTGTATTCGAGGTGAAAAACACCTCGTTTGTATCAGGTACATAGACCCCCGCTAGAGAACTCTGTTCGTGAGTACTTCTCGGTTTCCAGAGCGATTGAGTCAACTCACCTTCGTGGAACTGACTCGTCTTCGCTTGGGCAACCACCGCGAGACTTGGGTTTGGGCCTAAAATGTCATAGAAATCCACCGATTCCGCAATAAACGGCTGCGATTCGTTAGGGTATATGAAAGGCCTCTTTCCGGTCGAGGTCCCGTTCGAGTCTACATAGAAGGTAGACCACATCGAAAGCGATGGGTCACGGTCGAACGGACCGTTGATCACGGCATGAGATTGAGCAGGGACATACTACCCAGGTGAGTGAGTCTCTGCCGTGTAAATACAATATCATAATAAACGCGCTCACCAGAACACTAGAATTGACTGACATGACCTGCTTCGAAATGGAATGATCAGAGGCAGAGTGAGGGAGGAGGGTTTCGTAGGGATCTATTTATATTTGAGGCCGTTGTATCGTTGTGCCCAGAAGGCCAAGGCGCGCTTTGGAAAGTTCTGCTATCCGAGCAGGGTTGTCGTCCTGGGCGTCAAATGGGGAAGTCATCGTGTGATTATTGCCCTTCGGGTATTTCCCGTATGAAATGGTCGCGGCATTTCTGGTGAGTAGGAAAGGCGGGCCGAAAATTTGGCTGGCGTATAACACGCGAGATCTAGTTTAGGTGTAGTACGGGGGTGAGGTGCAAGGGAGGATGCAACGCTGCACAGCCACTACCTAGCCACCGAGTCAATCACCAACATACATCAGATTCACCCCACTCCGGGGTGAGACAAGGAATTATCTCGTGACTTTTCCAGCCGGAATCACATTTATTTCTGCCTAGCTAAGTTGCCTTATGTAAAGAAACATGTTTTAACATTCCCATCGTCAAGCTGCCTGAGCCCAAGGGTGGTTATTTGAGCTTCGGGTAGCCGAGCGTTGTGTAAGTACACGCGAACATGCACATACAAGAATCTCAAACTCACATTTTTGCCATCAGCCCACTTTTTCCCGTCTAACTCCAAATCCCATGCAAGAGCTCCCTCAAGGAACACCTTGTCCGCTCCATTTGACAAATCGATTTGTTTGTATTCGTATGACTCCCAGTCAGGTGCGACGTCTACGACAGGCTGCGTGGAAATGGTGAGTTGATGTCCCTTGGAGTGAACCTTTGTGTGCATACTTTGTAATCCAAACCCCGCAGGATGAGTACACCTGCGATACGCGAGTTGTTCGCTTCGCCCAGAACGCCAACCGAACCAAACAAATACTTCCTCGATGCCTCCAAACGGTCTATCACGAACGTGAATTCATGCCATAGGCTTCGACATGAAAAACGTACTGAAAAATCCTCCAACCTGGTTTGAGGACATGAAGACTTGGGTCAGTTCCTCGTTGTACTTGAAGTCAACGCGCCAGATCGAGAATCCGGCAGCGTCAAACCTATACCCAACACCCATTCAGCACCGTCTCTTTACTTATTGCGCATACACATACTTCTCATAGAACCACTTTAGTGAGCCTGCATCTCCTCGCGTGTCCACATTCGAATAGGCTCGCTTCCAGTCCTCCAGGTCGAAGTCTCTTAGGTTGGAGTCGCTCTTAGGAAGGTCGTCTGGCGGGTTCTTCGCTTTTGGCTCTGCCGGCACCAGAGGTTCCTCCTCGTCATCGTCCTTCCCCGCGAGCTGCTTCTCCTTTTGTGCCTTTGGAGCAGTGGGAGGAACAGGGGCCTTCTCCTTCTTGGGAGCAACATATTGCAAGGCGGTCTCGGCGTATTTAGTCTCTCCAAAAATGGGCTTGACCGCAGGCTGATTAACAACCGTCTCGTAAAGACGGACCACTCCTGGCAGTTGGGCACGTTCCCCGGCACCCAACACGGTCTCAAGCGCACGCTGAACAACAGCCGCAAAAGATATATCCGCGAGTGAAATCCTCTCGGTCGGAAGAAAGAACGTGTTTTCGACTAGGTGGGAATTGAGTGTTTCGAGTGCTCTAAGCACGCGAGGGCGAACGATTTGGTCTGCTTGTTTGGAGTAGGGGTGCTGACCCTGGAGCATGGTGGTTAACATGTAAAGTTTGGCCCCAACTTCATGATCCACGAATGAAACCCATTGGTCTACCAGTGCTGCCTCTTTTACCGACGTTCCAAGTAGACCAGACGCGGGAGCGAGCGACGCAACTAAAATAAATAAATAAAAGTGGGTAAATAAGGTGCAACGGTGCAACTTATCTAAGAACCTGACGCACTGTACCGGGCGATAGCGCTGCCTTCAAACAAACAGAACCCATCACTTGACTCGAAGGCAGGGATTTTACCCGACCTGAACTTGGCTTTAAACTCGGGAGTCTTGTTTGTCTCGTAGTGGACGAGTCGATTTTGAATCTAGCAAATGCAGCGACCACTCGAATCTGTCCGGCATAGGCTCAGAACTTGTTCAAGGTGTGCATATACGTACACGCTTAGAATGGGGTTGAGCGTCATAGGAATATAACGTTCCGATAGAGGCCATGGATTGTGGCTGAACAGGGTAAGAGCTTAGGGAGTCACACGACAGGCGAGAGATAATATCGAGGTTTCCTTTTTCGCGGTGGATTATCCCTAAAAATCAACTCGAGTGTTGCAGCAGGGACTCATACTCGGAGCTTATTTATACTTGAAACCTTCACGCTTACATGATGCCGAGCACCTGCGCCGTAGCGATCACCCTACTACGTACGCAGCATTAGATGCCACAAAAATGACATCATAAGTCAACCATCAGGCTCGTCATGTTTTTCAGTTATCCAGCCTTCTGCTGCCTGTATGCTAGGTATTTACTAGCGCATTTAGGTTATTCCCGTGTCTAATGACTGAAATAAAAATTCCCTTTGAATACATGCCTTCGCCTACGTAGGCCAATGGCCATAAAAGACGGAACAAAAAATATGAAAAGTGGTGGCTTCGACTTGTCCTCGGCCTTTGGCCACGTTTCCACATTCACACTGGGGAACGCTTGGCGTGGAACAGGTCTGCGCACTCCCCTTCGTCTAGCCTCCGCGGCCTCCACAGTTCTTAGGCCCCGAGATTCCCGCTCCGGGGCGACTGGGGTACGCCCTATTACTGGCACTGTAACGACCTAAATCACAGTCGACAAGTACCTAAGCCGAAGCTGTACGGGCATCTTGGGAACCTTTTGCCTTCTCAAGCAACAAAATCAGACCTGGCTGCACTATCAAGGGCTGTGCACTCGCTTCATTGAACCAAAAATAATGTTGTACGTGCCATGTTGAACCAGAATACAGAATGAACTTAAATGTAACCGTCCAAGATAAAGTTAAAAAAGGAACCAGCGTTTGCCTCATCTAGGGTGTGCTTTCTGTGCTGATATTTGATCGGCTTTAAGCAAAACTGCCTTTTGTTCTGGCTCAGGCATCCTTGCACTAAGAGGGTAGGTTAATAAGTGTGTGTTTGGCCTATTTTCGCGCTAGATGCTTACAATTCTCGCCCAAAGCTTGCAAGCGAATCGCGGTCTTGTATCAGTCCAAGCTCGATCAGCGCCTCCACCCGAGCCTCCAACCTAAGGGTGTAGTCTAGATCAACAAGGCCAGTCCTAGGAACAAGTAAAACTATTGCGCATACCGATCCATGGGTGTCATCTCTGCAATCGCTTTGCGCCTTGGTGGCCACATCAGTGGAAGTTTTTTCTCAGGAACGCCCTCGTTAGCGAGCGTAACAACCGCTTCGCCGTCTTCACGCCGCGTGCCCTGTAACATGGCTCAACCAACAAACCACAACCGCCAAAATTCTTGGACTTACAGCAATTGCAGCCGAGGTGATATTTTTCTCCACATGACTGACCATCAGCACGTTTTGATGTTCGTGGGTGTATGCTACTCCTGCGTTGTCGAGAATGTCTGAAATGGGGTCATTTGTTGTGCGCGCCGAGTCATCTAACATAAAGTCGGCGAGCGTCCGTTCACCGCCGGGCTGTGAAGGGTGGTCAAGCGTTTATCCTGAGGTACAAGTAACAAAGAGGCTTACCGAAGACTCTTTAATAGTCCCATCGGGTGATGAGTCCATGTTAGCAAGGGCCCAATTAACCTCAGCCAGGTTTGCCTTCTCAATCTACGCATAGGATAAGTTTGAGGTTCTGATACTGTTCTTGCTTACGTACCGTCATCTTGGTTGCCAGAGCTGTTTCGTGAAGCCTAGAGCATTCAAGGATGGTTAATTCAACCCATGCCGAGCACGGGGGTGAGACTTGCCTGAAAATGTTCTTCAAGCCGAACAGTTCTCCTTGATGGGTTTTAGATCCTTGCACTCCTTCGAAATATCGGGTCTGCACGCTTGCTTCATATCCGCTATCAGGGTGCAGCGTTAGCCTACCGTTCCGATACGGGCAACCATCTTACATCTGCATTTGCTGTTGCTTGTAAATCTGCCGAGCATATATCAGCTCCTCAAGAGCTCCTGCTCCGAGTAAGCGGTAGACATTGACGTCTCGCTTTTGTCCAAACCGATATGCCCGGTCCATGCTGAACGGTAATACGGTTATTTTGAACCGGACCAAGATAAATAATAATAATACTCACGCCTGTAGATCGTGAGCAGGGTCTGATATGTAGTTAGAATCGAGCCACCGCCGTCGGCTTACTTGACTCACTCCAGTTAGGATCTACCAGGATGGTAAACTAACAAGGTAGGTCAGGTAGCAGAAAAGAACTCGCCAAATATTACAACTTTGTTGGCACTCGTCATGTTTAGCCCGGCTGGTATTCGAACCATAAGCACAGCGGAGCAGAGTACAACTAAGATACTCACTGCCTCCAACTAGCGTTGATATTAGGAACACAAACACCTCCGGATCAGTGTTGAATTTTTCTAACGCTGCCATCCCTAGAGAGGTATAAAGTTATCGTTACTTGCCTGGCCCCAACAGGGAAAACACTCACTGTCTTCTTGTTTGGTCTTGCCGTCCATATAACAAAAGTTGAAATCTGTAAAGGACGAAAGAAAATTTCAGCCGACGTTCTTGAGAAATTCGGGCCACCCACTCTTGTGTCTCATTCGGCCCTCGAGCATCTCAAGTATTTTGACGGATTTAGAGAAAATCAATACTTTGTTTCCTCCTTCCGCCTTCCAGGTGTCGAAGAGTTGCGACAAGACCTTTCAGAGTATCTCAGCCTGGTTGGAATACGCATTTGACCGAACCTCGGCTTGCCTTCCACTTCCCACATAACGAGTCATCATTCAACAGATCGGCCTGGCGAATGGTCTGTCCAGGGAACGCGATTTTTACATATTCCCTCCGCCTGGCGCGCTGCTCGTCCGTCTCGCCTTTGAAGCCCGGGCAAATCAAGATAATATGATTGGAAATTTCAACGAATAGCTGCATGTATTTGAGCACGAGGTCTTTCCAATGGACCCCTCGCTCGTTGAGCGTGTGGCAACAGTACCCTCGCCTGCCAGATGCGGGTCGTTAACAAAGCTGGCTGGAACTCAGGCATAGAATACTCACCTTTCTTCACTCCCACAATCGCATGGTTCGTCTTTCCGAGTCATTAGCTGAACGTCCTGAGTTTCTAGGAAGCGCTTGTAGACTTCTAATTGCGTTTTGGCTAGCGGACAGAACACAACCTGATCAAATTTGCGAGGCATCTAAATGAGGGTGTTTCGTTTTTGTAAATCGGGCACGAAAATAACCAGTATATGCGCACCTGATCTGCTATGAGCGCTTTTGTGCTGGTGGAGGTACTCAATGATGGGCATATACCGACCCCAGGGAGCCAAACATACCGTCTTAAGAAGAAAATAGGCAATAATTGCTGTACCAGTCGCTCTGCCAATAACTGAAACCAAAGGTCTCAACACCCTGGCGACACACATACTGAGAGCCTGGTACTTACCCTAGCTTTAGATACTTGCGCCTGTGTGGCTCGGTGCGCCTGGCCCTCAGCAAGCGGTAAACTGATATTAAGCTTCCACTGGTTCTGAGTTCCGACTTTGCCAGGTGCACACCAGTCGAGCAGCGTCCAGAGTTCTTTGTACCCGTTTTGTATCGCCGTGCCCTGAAAACCAGCATAAATGGAGAGTGGTTTGTCAAAGTGGCGGGTAGAATCGTGAGCGAGTAGAATAATCAACGCAATACAGCTGGAACGTACGGTAAGCCCGAACCTCACTTTGCATGAAAACTTATTGAGCGCTACAGTCGTCCTGCCAAATAGAAGTATTTTAATTGATATATGGTTCTTGAGAGGACAATACTATATACCCCGATGTTGGGTTCTTGCATTTGTGAACCTCGTCCACGAATACCATCGACCACGGAAGATCCGAAAGCAAGTCGATATGTGTGCGAGCTGTGTCAAACGCCGTCAATACTATTTGTGTTTCATCATTATGTGAGTAAAAGACAAGACCTAGAACATTATGCGGCATACCAATATCGAGTCTGCCCATGGTGAAGTCCTTCAAGACTTCGTCCCGTATGTGCTTATCTCCCGCGTACGC
This sequence comes from Ceratobasidium sp. 414, assembly GCA_019616945.1. Classification (NCBI taxonomy): domain Eukaryota; kingdom Fungi; phylum Basidiomycota; class Agaricomycetes; order Cantharellales; family Ceratobasidiaceae; genus Ceratobasidium; species Ceratobasidium sp. 414. The sequence continues at coordinate 62,517 of WSTK01000083.1, read as the reverse complement.
CCCGTACTCAAAATACCCCCACTACATGAACACATTAACCTTGCATTCAGCACTTGTTCTGGTCAGTGAAGTACACACCGTATCCAATTCCTTCTCCCAATTCCCCACCACCGTCTTCGGACATATAATCAAGCATGTTCCCCACCTCTTGTCTGCACGAGGCAGATCAGCTCGGGCCAAGCCTTCATCTTGAAGCGCCCGAATTCGGTCACGGCGACGGTGCATGTCTCGGTTGTCTCCAGACTTGCGTAAAGCAGCGGTGAGAAACGCAATAACCTGGATCGTTTTTCCTAAATTGGACCAGATGTAGGCTTGACCCATACGTGTGGGATATGTTCATACCTAAACCCATATCATCGCCCAACATCCCTCCTCTTCCTTCGGCCCATCGCTGGTGAAGGAAACGTACACCATCTCGTTGGTACTCCCGAAGCTGTCGGTTAATACTGGTTGGCACCTGAACCGCATATGCCGGGTTGGCCGAGGGAAGGTTTAGGGGTCCAAGGTTGGCCTGATCGGCCGGAGGAGAGAAAAGAGGTTTGGGAAAGTAATCTGTTGGTTGACTAGAGGCAGGGCCGAGAGTGTTGGAGTGACCCCTTGACGGTGCGAGGGAGACGCCGGTCGAAGCTGTGCTTGGAAGTAGCGCATCGTCATCGGAGGGTTCGGTCTCAGTTCCACTCGAGTCGTCTGGAAGGCTCAGTATCTCATGATATACCTCAGACTTAACAATCAAGACATACCAGGTATGGAAGCTACGAAGATGTAAATAAAAGTTTAGGGCTCCTTGGGGCAAGAGTAGAACTCACGACTTTTCTTGGCGCGCTTCACAGTGCGAGGTAGGACGTCACTTCTTGAAGGGCGCTTACTGGGCACTTGGCTGGATTTTCCACCCCCATCGTCTTCTTCCTCGTTTTCAGACTCTACTACTCGGTCAGCAGGGCGTTTAAGGAGGGCTTTGAGCTAATAATACCTGTAGCGGTGTCATCTGGGCTTGTAGTTGGCTCCCGCTTTATTTGTTCCGCCGCCACCTTTGCATTGGGGGCGGGAAGAGGGCGCCACGTATCAGTTAGCTTTAGTTGTGCCGAAGGTAGAACAAATAGCTCCTCTTCCAGACCTATACAGACGTTATTTCACCTGACTTTGCCCAGTAAAAGATATCAACATACCAAGGAGCCTAGGCAAGGGGTCTGACAAGATTGTATCCAAGACCTCCTTCCTCGACGATCTTGTGGCTACACCGAAAACGTGAACATTAGCAACGTTTTCATCTAGCTGTACGCTTACGATATCCATTGGACTGAGTCTTGCTCGTACGAGGACGACCTCTGGCTCCACGCTTTTTGGGCTTATAGGATGCTTCAACCTCGGCGGATAGTGTAACGAGGTTAAAGTCATCATCCGAATCGGATTCTACATATGGTTAGCACGCTTTTTATGACTGAATTTAATAACCCCACCGAGAGGAGCCGCCACAGAAGTCAAAGTTTTCGCTAAACAACCCACTTAGAATACGGGACCGGGATGTCGAAACAGGGGACGTACCTTTCTTGGCTACATCTCCAGGCTTTCGTTTCTTCTCATTTCTGAGCATCGTTCAAGACAAAAAAAAAATACAGTTTACGATTCTTGAAATGATTAGGTCGATAAAATTACAAGGGAGCAAGATGTCCGGGAGGTATGTTGAAAATGGATGCGCGCGGAGCTGCAGATCACCACACGCTCACGTGACGATCTACTTGCTGACATCATCCTCGTGTCCTTTTCCCATTGCAAATAATTTTTAGCTCATTTCCTGACCACCACAACTGTTTATAAACTGCCACTTTCGATATGGGAAAGAAAGCGGCCAAGGCAACACGCAAGTTTGCTGCCTCGGGCGAGCTGAAGAGGGCAATAACTGCGCGGAGGAAGCACAAGGCTGTAAAGCAAAAGGCTCAGGCAAAGACTATAGAGAAGGAGCGAAAGAGGAAGGCGAAGGTTGGGGATGAGGATGAGGGGAGTGAAGAGGAGAAAGTGTCAAAGAAGTCTAAAGGAAAGTGAGTACCCGGTTTGTTTTATATAGTGGAGGGGAACTTACTGTATTGTTCATATAACAGAGGAAAGGCAACGACAGTGGACAATTTATTGAGCGGAGCGTTCTTGGATGGGGCCGACGACGACTCTGACGCTGGTTCCAACATCGATGTCGGAGAACAAGTTGATGCTGAAGAAAGCGACTCAGATGACGGCGGAAGCGATATCCCAGATGACGAGTCCTTTGCCTCGCTCGACGAAGAGGGTGCGTCTCCCCGCCACCCTATTTCCTCCACCCCAAATCAAACTCAGACAATTATTAGACGAGGGAGCTGCCCACGCAATGGACCTTGCAGCACTCAAAACAACCGACCCAGAGTTCTACAAATACCTTCAGGAAAACGACAAGGAACTTCTCGAATTTGATGAGCCCGCAGTCGAACTCTCGTCGGGCGAGGATGAAGATGCGATGGACGAGGACAAAGAGGAAGAGGGTATACCGCTACTTACGACCACTATATTGAAGGAATGGCAAAAGTCACTTATCGAGGTGTGCACCCTACCTTGTTTAAACCAGCTCTCAAACTGATTTAATCGTGCTGGCGTGGGGATTAGACACACTCCCTTCGCGCTCTCCGCCGACTTCTCATAGCATTCAGATCCGCGGCACATATGAACGATGAAGACGTCAAGACTGCTTGGCGCATTGACAGCGCGATTGGTTAGCACCGGCCTCCTTCACTGTCTCAAGCCTACCCCACATCCTAATTGTTTTATAGTTTTCAACAAACTTGTGACGACCGCGCTCAAATACACACCGACCATCGCCGCACATCACATGCCTTACAAGACGCTCCCGAATGGGAAATTGTACGTCTCAGCCCACCGTTTTCTTCCCCGCGTCCTCCTTCCATCTGTTCCCACACCCAACGTATTTGAACTAATATCTTAACCCAGCAAACCACCCGCATCGACGCCTAAGACATCCTCTCTCTCCAAACTCCTACTCTCACACGTCCAAACAGCAGTCCACCTAATTGATCAACTACCTTCCAATCCTATCGCCAAACAAAAACGGAAAACCGAAGAGGACGACTCGGGCTCTGATTCTGATTCGGAGAGAGCAAAATGGAGGAGCAAAGGGAGGAAAGGCAAGGGAAAGAAGGAGAAAAAGAAAGTAGAGGACGAAGAGGACGAAGGCAAAACCGCACTTGTCGAACTTGCGCTCGCAGAAACTGCAAAACTCGCCCCGTACATAGTGGGCAGCCGGAAAGTGGTTAAGATGTGGCTCAAGGTTCGTGACTCTTGTTGTATAACTACAATATGGAATTAACATACGGCACCCGTACTCAGACATGCCTGAATTTATGGTCAAGCGCAGCGGATAGCGTCCGCATTAGCGCATTCCTCGCGATTCGGCGGCTAGCTCTGTCCTCAGACGAAGCCATCGTCGACCTGGTCCAAAAAGTACGCACGCACGCACCTCTTCTTGTCTTCAAACTAATCCCAATTCTGATTCTCAAAGAACACTTACCTCGCCCTCCTCCGAACCTCCAAATCCTCCTCGCAACATACAATTCCCTCCCTAACGCTAATGAAAAACTCGGCAAGCGAGCTGTACGCACTCGACCGTGCGGCAGCCTACACAACTGCGTTCGGGTATATCAGGCAATTGGCCGTGCATTTGAGAGCAAGCACAAAAGTTCGAACCAAGGCATGTCTATATTTTCATGCATTTATGGATCGCCCAGGCTTAAACGTATAGCTGGTTCTAGGAGGCCTACAAACAGGTATACAACTGGCAGTTTGTTCACTGCGTAGACTTTTGGTCATTGGTGCTCGCGAGGGGATGTGAAGACGCAGACAAAGAGAACGAGTTGAGGCCGTTGATCTATCCGTTGGTTCAAATCGGACTTGGAGCTGTTAGGTGCGTCAGTTCCACCCTACTGCCAAAATCATAACTCATGTGCATATACAGCTTAATACCCTCAACACGATACCACCCTCTGCATCTACACATCCTCCGCTCCCTACACCACCTCTCCTCCCATACAAATACATACGTCCCCATCCCCGCACACGTCCTCCCGATCCTCACCACGCACCTCACGCCCATCTCCGGCAAACCCAAGTCCGCATCTGGGGGAATCCTCCGCCCGCTGGACTTGGCAAGCACGATCCGTGCGCCAGCACAGTACATGAAAACCCACATCTTGGCCGAAAGCGTGGTAGCTGAAGCAGTGCTACTCATGGTGGAAAGCGTGCCTGCCCAAAGTGTTGCGTTTCCCGAAGTAGTCGTTCCACTCACCAGCACACTCCGACGGGCCCTCAAACGTTCCTCATCGAGCGCAACCGGGAAGAAAGCAGGAGTAAGCGGCAAAGTCGTGAGCGGCATCAAAGCACTCGTCGAGCATCTCGAAGAGAGCGCCAAATGGACAGCGGAGCGGAGGACTGGGCTGCAGTTTGCGCCAGCACGATGGGGCGAAGTGGAGGAATGGGAAAGAGGCCTCAAAATAGAAGAGACACCCGTGGGCAAGTGGGCAGGTGTGCTCAGGAAGCAGCGAGAGGCGAGGCGAAGGTTGGTCGAGAGCGGCGGGGGGATGGTCGACGCATAGGGCGATTTCAGCCTGTTTGCCTGTATTTGCATGATAGGGGCATATCGCTATGTACTGGTACAAACACAATATCTTGGCAAGATTATTCCAACCCGCGTTGCCACGGCAGAAGCTTCCGATAATTGCCCAATTTGCCAGGTCTCCGCGTGCCAAGTGGTGTGGCTTACATAAGACCCGCGACGGGGCCCGGGAGCGGCACGCGCGACAGAGGGGAAGGGAAAACAGGTACATAGAGGATGTTGAAGGCCAAGAACAACCACCCGCATCCCGCACAATGGCCGACCAAAAAGTGGAAAACACCACCGAGGCCGCCGCAACCGCTTCCGTCGACCGCACGCTCGAGGGCGACCCCGAAAAGGGCCCGGAAACGACCAAGGACCAGGACGGGTACTTGACCGGGGCAAAGGTGAGTTGGGAACGTAATCTGGGCGCAATATACATAGTGATGGAGAACGTTCGTAAATAGCTAGCGCTGGCGTTTCTGTGAGTGCGCGTGTCTGAATTGCACTGCTGTTGCTGACCGATGATGCAGTGGAATGGTCCTGTCCCTATGTGAGTTCGCGACTAGTCCGTTTTGACCGTATCTTTGCACGTTGTTGATCGCGCTTGCGGCACAGTGCTCGTCGCACTCGATCAGACCATCGTGGTAAGTTGCTGAATCCTTCACATTGGTTGCAAATGGGGCTGACTTATGGTTGAACTGTGCAGGCTACTGCATGTAAGCATTGGGTCCAACCCACACCGTTTTAGAATTATGCTCAGCTCGCCACCAGTGCCCCAGATCGCCTCTCACTTTGATGCACTTTGTAAGTCCGCCCAAGAACCTAGAAACAAGGTATAGACTCATCATGTGGATTGCAGCCCAAGTCAGCTGGATCGTCTCTGCCTATTTTCTAACTCAGGCCGGGCTCCTGCTACTCTATGGTCTGTCCCGATGCCATCACCCACGAAGCACGTTCGCTCATTTCCGATTTCAGGTCAGCTCCTCATTGTCGCACCAACCAAATGGATCTACGTCGCCGCTGTTCTGTGCGTATCACATGATGCTACAGCCCCCCTATCTAATCGAACCCGCGCATACAGTATATTCGAGATAGGTTCTCTTCTCTGCGGAGTAGCCCCGTAAGTAGCACGTACACGGACAGGCTGGATGCCCGACGTGAATTCCGATCGTATACTAATTTCGGAAATTGTCTTATTTAATCAGGAGCGCCGAGTTCTTGATCTTCGGCAGAGCTGTATGCACAGTCACATTCAGTCGTGGAAATATTTCGAAGCTAATTTCGTGTAGGTGGCGGGAGCCGGCGCGGCAGGCATCTTCATCTCGATTCTCTCCATCATCGCCCAGGTGACTCGGCTTGAGGATCGGCCGTTGTTGTTTGGGCTGTTTGGCGCGGTGTTTGCAATCTCATCGGTGGGTATTTGTCTTTTCTGCTGGATCCTAGATCTTTTCTGCGCGTTTTTGGCTTGAGCCGACGTGCTTTGCGTTGAAGTCGGCCCGGTCGAGATGGAGAGTTTTGTTTGAACCCACGTTGGTGGTTTTCAACTCGGCTAATTTGCGAAGGAAGCGCGCGGCGGGTGTGCTTCCGTTCAGTGCCTCGACCTCGACCCGAGCTGAGTGATAGGGTGCGCCCTTGGTGCCTAGCCCCTTCCTCGCCCTTTTCTTCCCCCTTTACTCACTTTGGAGGCTCTCGGTCACTTCCTTTTCTTTCCTTTTCTTGTCTCGCCTCCAAAATTCCAGATTTACACACCGGTTATTTTCGTCTCTCGAGTTCTCACGCCAACCGACTCGAGCTAGCCTAGGTGCGCCCAACCGGATATATTTCCCGGGAATCATAGGCCTATTTCTATTTTAAATTCCGGCTCTGTTGTGTCGGGGGCGCTAAGATCTCCCGCGGACTTTGGTCCCCTTATCTCCTTGTTCTATTTTGGGCTTAACAGCTTGTCTTGAACCTATTTTTATACTTTTCCCGGTCGGCGCTGGATATATGCGAGCTGAACTGGATGTGTAGGTCGCAGGTCCGCTAGTAGGAGGCGCATTCACAGACCACGTTTCGTGGAGGTGGTGTTTCTACATCAACCTGTAAGTTGCTCCACCTCCCCACTCCACCAGGTCCGTTGACACAACCGATTCCTTCCCCGTAATAGGCCATTTGGTGTCATATCTATCGCCGCGATCCTCGTCTTGTTCGACGCCCGCCCACCGGTTCGGACCGACCTGTTCCAATACGCGTCGAGATGGCGCAAGTGGGCTGCTCTGGACTGGGTTGGCGCCGCGCTCTGTTTGGGTGAGTCCTCGTTATTTGGAACATTTTCGAGCTCGTGGTTGGGTGCTTCACGATTTGATGGAGCATTGTCACCCAATCTTTTGGCGCATTGGGTTGGCATTTTTGGGTTGGTCACTCGGTTGTTTGGTGCTTTGGGGTTAGAGCATGCGGGCAGTTGAGATGTATGAGCTCGGGGTCGAGACGCTTAGCATAAATGGGCAATGCCAGAACTCAGGTACTGGATTGGTGGATTGGGATACCACGCGGGATTGCATCGCAAACGAGGAATTGTTGGCTGTCGTCGGTACCCCACCGCATTTCACCACCCCCAGATCGGCTTGCAACCCGAGAACAAGGCATAAGCTACATTAGGTTGGCACCGCTGCGGCAATTCAATTCTAGTCGAGCACGCCGTGGCATAGGATGGGAAAGTGATCGGATTTTAAGGTTTAGCGCTGTTTGGCCCGAGCTCTATTTTCTTTTCATCAATTTTGGTGATTATGTTGATTGACACCCTTTTTTCTACTGTCTAGGTTTTGTCACCTGCTTGCTGCTGCCGCTGCAATGGGGCGGGAACACTAGGCCATGTAAGTTAACCGAGCCCCTCATATTGACCCTTCACCGCTCACGCAACTTTAAACCGTTGTTCAGGGACCGACAAGGTCGTCATTGCTCTGTTCTGCGTCTTTGCTGTCCTATTCGTCGCCTTTTTTGTATGGGAGAAGTACAAGGGTATTGCCGGCATCCTCCCCCTGACCCTCTTCAGGAGCCGAACGCAAATTGGAACCTGCATTGAGGCGTTCATGATCTACATGGCTATGCTGTTGGCGACATATTATTTGCCACTTCAATATCAGGCAACCAAGGGTCATTCCGCGACCAAGGTGAGCTGGGCGTGATCGCTATGATTGATCGAGCGCCAAGCTAAACTGAAACGCCTAGTCCGGGATTGACATTCTACCTTTCATGCTGGCCTGTGGTAAGTTTCTAACATCGAGTATATTGGCATTCAGTTGCTCATCCCCATTTATAACTGTATAGTCTTGAGTAAGTGATCGGTGTGAACGCGTATGTAGATCACGAGTCTGATGGTTTTGGATCCAAGCCGCCGCTGGTTCTGGTGCCGTGATCAACGTTACTGGCAGATATTGGGTATGTTGTGAAGTTCCTTCCATATATACACGCTGACAGTTGACATGATCCACGTGTAGCCATTCCTCGTATTTAGGTTGGTAATCGATTGAAATCATATGAGCATTCTCAATTCAACATCGGATATTTTCCAGCCCCCTCATTTCGGGTGTCGCTGCTGGGCTTCTTTTTGGGTGCAATAACGAAGATGTGTCGAGTGCGAGGCTGGCGGGGTTCCAGGTACGGAGTCCCCCACCTTCGGGGAGTTGATATATTGACGGTGGCGTGGGGTTGTGGTCTAGATCTTGCTCGGTGTAGGACTAGGCGGCAGTTTGCAGAATGTGATCATCGCGATCCAGGCAGAATATGCTCATGATGAGAAGATGATCCCGCAAGCGACGGTAAGTGCCTTGACGTGCGGTTTGAGGGTGTCCGGACTTACACATGGGCATTATAGTCGCTTGTGACCTTTACCCAACTAGGTGGAGGGATCGTCGGCATTGCGTACGTGAGAAAGCTCGCCTGCATTTGCATTTCGGCTCATCGGGGCTCTTTTGACAGGATTGCGGGGGCGGTTTTCGCAAACAAGCTTTCGTCGAGCTTATTCGAGCTGGCGCCGGACCTGCCTGAAGAGGTTGTCCGTGGAGTCAAGCAGAGCGTAACCGTTATCTTTACGCTCCCTGCCGACCAGCAAGCCCTCATCATCAAGGCCTACGTCAAGGCATTGAACTATGTGTATCTTATTGGCGTTCCTGTGGTAAGCATGATCGCGCCCACGCGTGTTCGGGACCTTGCTGAGTGTTGTGCGCCCTTGATTCTAGTGTATTGTCGCGTCGTTGTCCGCCTTGTGAGTGTTGCCCCACGAGTCGGCCGAATTGAGTTCCTCATATTTGCGTTTCCTACAGCTTGATCAAGGATCACAACATCAAGAAGATGAATATGCCCATGAGTGGTGGTGCGGCTTGAACCCGAGTCGTGTAGTGGGAAACCAAACACCATAGTCCCTCGTTTTTTCTTTTGTTTCTTTTTCGGGTTTGGTTTTCGGGGGTTATGGCATCGATCATGTTGTCGCGGAAACGGCGACTGGTTATCCGGGGTTGTCATGTATGGTACATTTTAATTGATTTCAGCGAGAAGACGTGCTGTCACTGTCGCTCTTTTATTCGTACACACCATTAACCATAACGGGGACTGACAAAGGTATGCGTGTACCCCCAAGTCGGTTTGGTAAAATTGAATATCCCCAACAACCGGACGGGCTCTTGGGGGGCTCCGTGGGGAAAATTAGGGGAAAGTAAACAAAGCCAATCACTCCTGAAACTACCTGGGAATAGCATGATTTAGTGAATACATTAAAGCCAATCTACCGCAACAGCTCGGAATAAAGTCGAGACAATATACAAGTCTATCTAGACCCAGAGAGTGCGATATAAATACAGATATGCGAGCGAAGAACCAAATAATGATTATGCAACAAGAACGAACAAGGGTATATGCACGGGGATATCCTACGTCTGGCCAGTCTGTAACGCACGGAGCACATCGCGGATGCGACTCTCAAGGGCGTCTACGTCATTGGCAAGCCGTTTCTGTCGCACAGCGACATCGTCTAGTGAAATGCGGGGTGTCGACCGGGGCTTGTTCTTGTCGAGAGTCGAGGAAATCAGTGGGTCGTTGTGAGATCGGGTCCGGGTTCTGGGTGGGAGGAGAAGAGCGGGCTCAGGCTGAAGCTCGCTTGGCTGATCGCGCCTGCGGTCCCGTGAGAGTGGTCGAGGTTGCAGTTCAGCAACACTGGGGCTGACCACCTCATTGGCGCTCTTGACGCGCCTGCGCCCAGTTGGGTCGCCCGCAGATCCGGAAGGTAGTATGCCTGTGTCCCGAGGCTTGCGCGCCTTTTCGTCGTGATCCTGTAGCTCATCCGCACGCCCACTGTCCTGCATGTTGTGCTTCGCCTCGTCTCTGCGTGCCATCTCTGCAGCAAGACTGAGCTCGTGCATCCGGGCAGCTTCGACCTCTTGATCTATCTCTCGTCGGCGAGCTTCCTTCTCGGGTTTGCCACGTGTTGTCTGCGCCTGCCGCTCTGGGGCTCTGTGGCCCGGGTTTCGACGGCGGTCCCCCTCTCGGTCGCGAGATTCCTTCTGGCTCGCTTCATCGCGATCCTTGTTCCCACGGGCCTGCTCTCGCAACCAAGCCTCCCTCTCCTGGTCCTTGTCAATCTGTCGCCCCTTTCCTTTCGCCTTCTGTCGCTCCAATCTTGCAATCTCCTCCTTTCGAGCTTGCTCCTTCTCATTCTCCAATCTGTCCCTTTGTTCCTTCTCTGCCTTTTTCCTTTCCCTCTCGACCTTCTCTTTCCTCTCCTTATCCACTCGCTCTTTCCGCTCTTTCCTTTCCTGCTCCGTTTCGCCCTCCTCATCGTCGTCACTATCGTCCCGCCTAAGGGCTCGTCCTTGCCACGTTGGCGTGGTCGCCCGTACGCTCAGCCTTGATCCACTTCGGCTATACATCCCGCTCGGCGTCAATGCTCCAAACGCCATCATTACGCTTGGTGTTGCAGAGCGGCGGCTTAGAGCGCTCCCTGGGCGTGGCGATGGGCTTGGGCTAGGCGGAACGGGTGCACCATCTGACGAAGTGAGCGAAATGTCAAATGCAGGGATGATGAGAGGCGGCAGAGGAGACCGAGCAGTGCCAGATTTAGCCAGATCTTGACTGAGATCCTGGTTCGGGATTTCAACTTGAGAGATTCGTCCACTCGCTTGGGAAACCCGCCCACTAGCCCTCGAATTTCTCCCATTCGCTATGCCAGCCCTTCCACTTATTTCCGACACCTCCTTTGAACTCTCGTTCTCTTCACCTCCAAGGTATACCCTCTTCCTCGCGGATGCCAGAACCTGCCGCAACGCCTCGGCCTCGGTCACCGCTCGCGTTCGCCTCGCCGTCCCGGTCCCAGGTCCTGTCCCAACGCTAAGCCCAGCCGTGTCCGGAGGATTATACGGCATTGCACCAGGTCGGACAGGTGTTTTGAACATATGCCCATTCACTGAGCTACGAAGCGTATTGCCAGGGCGCCAGGGTGTGGCTGAAGCAAGTTGTCGAAAAGGCGTTGCAGACGCTTGGCGGAATTGAACGATGCTCTGACGAAAAGGCGTGGCTGAAGTCTGGCGGAAGGGTGTAGCAGAGGTCTGCCGATAGGGTGTTCGGGCTGGCATCTGCTGAAATGGCGGGGCGAGTGCCTTTCGGAACGGAGTCGCAGAGGCGCGTAGGGGGGTTGTACTGGGCAATCCAAATAAGGGCTGCCGGAACGGTGTACGTTGACCGAGGGGTGTAGCCGGGACCTTGAGTCTGAATGGGGTCTGAGCCATAAGTCCGCCCACATCCTCGACGGTCTCCTCTGGTTCTATATCCACCGTATTTTCGGCATGGTCGAAGGCGTCGATTGGAGGACCCCACGTGAAACTACCAAGCTGCTCCTCCTCTTCTTCGTTCTCGAGGCCAGTACTAAGTGTCTGCCTCCTGCTTCCAGGATCTCCAGGACGTAGCGTTAGTCTTCGGCTGTCGTCCTTCCGGCTCTGCTGCCCCGCTGTCCGGGTTCTATCTTCGGCTCCAGTCAATCCGCCCAGGTTGCTCTCATCCACTGTGCTTTGGAAGAGCGCCGAAAAGGCAAACCCATCTTGTCCTCCCCCATTGCTCACATCATTGGACTCGTCAAGCACGGGTGGTGCATAGGTAAACTGTGGGGTCACGAGCGACGCTGAAGCTGGAACTTTGAAGGGCCGAATGCGAATAAACACGTAGTATCATTAGACGAATCGGTAGAGGACGTACGAATGTGGAGCCTATCCCATTCCACCCCCTTGAAATACGAATGAGATTTGATGTCTTCGACCGAACGCCTGCCTAGCCTTTGTTCCGCACTTGTTAGGAGACTGGAGGATATTCCAAGTTAGCACAAGTCTCCAAGCCTGATCCCCGAGGTAGGCTAAAATTCAAACCAAAAGTAAAAAGACCCACTTTCGCAGGACGCTCTCCAATTCGGGGGATCCTACCCCGGCTGGGAATCGCAGACTATTCTGTAAATAGTCAAAATACAACATGTCAGTATCCGACCTGACCGAAACGTCACCCAAAGCTGCCAGCTCAACCAAAATACCCTCCTCGCCAAAAAATCAACCCGCCCCCAAAAGATTTCAAACTCACCTTGTGCCCAAGAATCCTCTTGTACGTGGTAGGCACATCTTGCGCGAAAAATGGCGCGACACCGTACGCCAACTCGAAGACCATCGCGCCCAAACTCCACCAGTCGGTCTCAGGACCGTACCCCTCTTGTATTTCCTCTCCTTCCCCGTTCACCGCTCCATCTCCCCCATGCCCATTCACACTTCGCTTCAGTTTATCCACGACCCGGCTTCGGATATCCTCGCTCCAGTCCTGCGCCCAAGTATCTTCTTCATCGGATTCGTCTGCGTTGTTGGCTCGGGCTCGAGCGAGAGCATTTTCGTGCCAGATAAGAACTTCGGGAGAAAGGTAGTCACACGTTCCACAGGGGACGAGACAATCATCGTATGGGAGAACGCGCCGGGGGGATAGACTGGCCGAGGACAAGGAGAGAGGAGCTGCACACCCAAAGTCAAGTAGCTGGAGATGCTTTGAAGAGGTGATTGCAAGATTAGAGGGTTTGATATCCCTATACAAAATAAATAAATAAATATCAGCAACAATGACCGTCGAAGCGAAATAGCCGAACCTGTGTGCCCAGCCTTGTTCATGCAGCCATCCAATTGCGCAAACAGCTTGAGAAAACCACCATTTAACATCTTCCCTGGCCATTCGTACCTCACCGCCCACACAACTCTCCAACACATCTTCGAGTGTCCCACCAGGAACGTACGACATAACCAACGTATATGTCAAGGGACCCATATTATCGGTAGTACCGCTTTCCTTGTATGCACAAAGGAGGTGAGGAGACCATACGCTGTTTGCGCGACGGGCTTGGAGTAGGACATCGCGCTCGCGGGTAGCTTGGAGGGCTTGTCTGCGAGGTTGAGCCTTACGAACATAAAGTGCTTTGTCCAAACGACATAGTGTAACATCGATCTAGAGCGGCAGGAATTATCATAAATAGAATGGTGCAGATTGGTAGGACAGTGAGCAATAGGCCACCAACATAATAAAAGCCACACGACTCACCTCGCCAAACTGTCCTCCTGGTAGGCCCCCTTGCGAGACAAGATCTTCATCTCCAAACTTAGCATCCCATACTCCTATCCCACAATTCTAGATTAATTAATTCAGCGCCAAAACATAAAAACATACCTTGCAGGTGACCCCCTGCATCCAACCGGGCCCCAATAACATCATTTATATCACCAGTACCACTATCATGTGTGCTAACAAGGAGGTCGCAGAGTGCTGTCCAACGTTCTCTCCATGTCGTGCGGCCCATCCGAGACAGCCCGAGTCGTCGCCAACTTCAACCGACACTTTCAAGCGCCCAAGCCACGTGAGCGCGGAGAACAAGCGCTGACTGTTTGCTCACGTGCGTCTAATATCACGAGTGCGCCACCCTGGATGGCTGAAACCCATCCATTCCAGTATCTGGTGGCTGACCACCCTCCGCCTCAACCTCCCCACAACAACGTCGCCACCTCCTGTCTGTTACTGCGTAATTCTAGCTTTGTATGGACATATTGTTTTTCACGAGAGAGCACAATGCGCTATTAGTTTGTCTTGGCGCCACATCTCACAGCTGTGGCTGGGGTTTCTCACCGTTCGCCTGGGATAACTCCTGTTCTGTTTCACATGTCCTTTATCCTTCTAGGGAACTTCACTGGTTCTATTAGGAAGCTCTATACCAAACAAGTCCTAGCTGCCTCGTTCTGACGGCATCCCGTAATCTGGCTACTTTGTCCTCTCCTATAATATACCCTAGTCTCTGGATGCTCATTGATAAATGAAACTTGAGCCATATGCTTGGCTCGATAGTCATCTCGACGCAACTTTTTATCACAGGCGAAGTGACCGAATCTGCGTAACTAATACATGCGACAAAGAAATATGCCATTGGGTTACTCCTTGAACCATGCTACTACAGTGTTCCAATTAATTTGCTTTACCGCCAACATCGCCTCGGTTGACGGGCAGGCCTTCGCCTATGGTTCTGTGATACTCTTGGTCGACGGGAATCTTTCAGAGCATCATCCTATCCTGAAGGGCACTCAAGATATATTAGGATGTTCCGTTATCACAAACGCTAAAACCGAGTGTCTTCTTTGAGTCCTAGGTTCAGCTACCGCGAATTGCTAAAACCAGTCTCAACCTGTGCTCAGCCACAATTTTATCAAGTCTTCTGATAACCTTCTTACGGGTTCGAGGTCGTTAGTGTTGTATGTTAACCGGAAAAGCTGCCACCTTGAATCCCCGTTAATTGCCAAGACGGCGCGCCCCCTCCCGGCAGATACGCCACAACATCTGAACTTTACCCCCCGCCACGCCGCCACTTCTCGCCTTTACTCGCCGGATCTCCGAAGTAGACCCAGACCGCAGGAGATTACACCAGATCCCCGAACTGCTCCAGCGCGAGCTTACATGTGATATTTATCCTGGGGTAAACACACTTCCTCCGCCGCACCGCGAAGAACCAAAGCCCGCACCCTGTCAACGGAATCTTCGTTAATAAGACTATCTACTTCATTTAGAAAGCGCCAAGGAACACAACAATAGCATTAAAGCCCGCCGACCCTGTGTTTCTCGAGCCGACCGATACAAACTCGCACGACACTAATCGAGTACTAGCCAGACATCTGGGGATATGTTCACCCAAGCACACCTGATTCTATCACTGCACCTGAGAAAAGCCTGTGTCGTGAGACTAAGTGCCTTTATTGGGCATATGAGGTTTGTCCACCTGATTGGCCCCTGCCGAAGACACAAACAATTCCCAGCCCGGCCAGCCACAATGCGCTCCCAGCATATACGGATCGAGGGTCCTGACATCTACCTTCGTCTTCCCAGCTTCACAAAGCTGTCAAATCACAAGAAAGGTCCTGGAGTTAACGGCGTAACCCGTACCAATAATCATGGACATACACAACGAATCAGTGTCCGTTGGCACCTGCGCTATTCGAATCGACTGAATGTAGCTAAAATGTCGCTTGCACCCCCCCTTCTTCTACAACGAAGTAATACCCACCCGCCCGCCACAAACATTCTACAAGAAGCTCCAGAGCCCGGTTACGAGTCGCACGACTCTCCTAACTTCATATCTCCGGCTACCTCCGAAGGCAACCTGGCTAGCTACAAACGACCAACATCCATCTATCCCCTGCACTGTCCAAAATCCACGCTCACCATGCACAGGTATTGCTCCCGCAGTTGTCTTTTCTGATAGGCCCACAAACTAATCGTGCGTCATTCTAACCGTATCTGCCCCTTGAAGACAAATTTTCGCTTACGTCGCAGTGTTCGATTCACAAGGCAAGGCAGACCGAAGCTTTAGCTCAATTACGCACGCTTTACAGCATCAGGGATCCAGCCCTGCGCGAAACTAGGTGTCACCCCAAAACGCAGTGGGCAGGCCGATAGCTCGTGTGATCGGCAAGTGGAGCTCAGCTTAGGTAGGCAAAAGCTTGATAGCCCCGAAAACTAGACCCAGATGCAAGTCGCACAGAACTAACCCAATCGTAATCTAAAGATCCTTCGCGTCGTTCACAATATGACAACACGGAAATGAATATGCTAGAAGCTCCTGATCGTATCCTAGCCTCCAAGCCCGTATATGCGCCATTGCCCATTTGGGCGATCTCCGATGCCATCAAAAGGTTGGCCTGATCGACAAAAAATAGGCTTCAGAGCGCGTGACACTCAAAAGCGTCTCAATCTCAAGATGTGGGGTGGTCGGTGAACACTCTGTCCACCGGCAAGCAACGTCCGAGCACCCTAAACGTGTCTTGTATGAATATGAGGGATAGAATGGTCGCGGCTCGCGCGCAGATGGCACACCTGCCGAGTTCGATGTGGCCGTGCATCGAGAGGGAAGAACGATTCCGAGGGACAAAACCTTGAGCTTGGTTATGTCACTACAACATGGCTATGGTATTTACCCTACTACCGCCAGGGTTCCCCATAGCACGTGCAAGGGATGAATGCGGTTATCAGTTACACACCCGGGGGTTTCGCCACTGGAGGCGAGCGGAATTTCCAAGGCTCTGGACCCAGCCGCCGACGGCACTGGGGCCAGCCATGTGACCTACTTGATCCAGCGGATCTGCTCCGCACTGAACTCAGTGGAGTTAACCTCTGGAGCCCAGCCGCGCTATGGCCACTGCTGGAGACTGTCGATCGTGGGCGCTGTATTCCGTAACTAGGATATAATAATATGATTTGTCATTAACCCAACGTCCGAGTCTCCTTCCCGAGCTCGCAAAGTACCGTTAATGGAGAGCACCCGTCGCGAGATAAACACGCTAAGGCACTCTCAATGTGAGTCTACAGCGCCCATCTCAGTGTTCCTACTCAGTACTTACTTCGTATGTAAAGTCTTCATACAGACTCCGAATCAGCAACTACGGTGTCTGTTGTGTGGCACGTCGGGTTTAACCCCAAGCAGAAAATATGGCGGAAAGAACTTATCTAGAAGGACGAGCGCCGTTATGGGGTTCAGCCCGCCGTTCCACACACACTCCAAGCGGCGCTAGTCGGTGGGACTGGAGGGTATCTTCCGACGGCACCTGCGGAGTGAGAGGGCTCAGCGGACCAAGGTACTATTTTCTCTTATCGCTTACTTGTTATCACAAAGTGTATTTTACGAGCCTCTAACTAAGAACATGTTGCGCGCACAACGTTGTACTCCTATGTGCCTCTTATGGAGACATCATTGATGCACGTGGTCGATTTCAATACCGTTGCTGTGTGCAGCGACCCATCACCACTGGACCCAGAGTGGAATCGATTGGCTGCGAACTGCGAGCCCCGCCTCTGAATCTATCGGATCGGCCGTGCACTGGGCTCCAGTGGCGAAACCCCCGGGTGTGTAGTTGATGACTACTAGCGGTGTACAAATATAGATCCATGATCAGCTAATTGACGCTCGGCTCTATTTCGCCCTTGCCCATGTCAGCGCCGAGGGGACTTCCGTTTGAGATCCATCAAACACGCGAGGCAAACCTAATTATTTGAGTGGGCACACGTTGTAGTTTCAATTCCCAGCCATGGCGCCAAGAAGGTTCATCCAATAAGTATCGGTATTCCTAAGCTCGTAATACAGCGACTGGACATGTGATACGTGTGTACATTTTTGACCCACGCAAAATAAGGTCAGGAGGTGAGATAAGACAGTTACACTCTGTCGCGAAGGGTGCCACATATAGAAGTACCAAAAATACGATTGAAATTCTGGAACCACGAACGCATGGTTCCTGGCCATGTAACCTCGCATATTCCCTCTTGCGATTAGCATGTACCCCGGCACCCTACCCCCGATCACACTTCTACGCCTCATGTCATAAGCTACGGAGTATCGAGGCTACTATACGTTCGATCGGTCCACCGTCATTATGCACAAGGTCACGTTCACTATGAAGATCTGGACGAGCTGGTACTAGGCTGAAGCTCTATTTTACCGCAATCTATATTATTTTGAGATAGCGCTTCACGTTGATTTTGGCCCTGCAATTGCGCCACTTCTATACTCCAAGTCTCCACGCCGCGGGGAGGGCTGAAAATGAGTATGATACCGCCGGAACCGAGCAGGTAGCACGGCAAACTCCACGATTACTGTTGCCTCAAGTGACCACTCCCAATCGGTGAGGCTCACCGGCCAGAAGTCTCCTTGTCTCGGATATATTGGATAATACAGCCAGCACAGGGTTGGACGTGAGGCTAAAATCCCCAGGTCATGTGCCTTGATCTGAGTCTTGGGGGCAGAAATAATTGAGTAGGCGTTACTAAATGTAGAGGGCATACATATCAGAGTGAGTTAAAAAAAGCAGTGTCTGTTGGCGTGATTTTGGATATTGACGAAAGACTAAGATCGACGCCTCCTTGGATCGTTGCGGCGGCTTTCGTCTGTTACACCCGGATTGTCTTCGCGGGTCCTTTTTGCACTAGTGTTTGAAGCGGATACGATCCCCGCAGGTTTAACAAACCCTGAAGAGGGTCCACTGGGCGGCCTAAGAAGCCCCTCTAGTCGATGTCGGCGTACCCCAGAGGCGCTAGGGCGAGCTGGATCTGGGTTGGTGATCGGTTTGCTTGATGTTGCAGAAATTGACTTGGGCTGTTGGGTCTTTCCCCCTTTCGAAGGGCCGGTCGCCTTTTTCTCGCCTTCTTCCGCTTCAGGCTCGTCGCTCGCCTGCTGTTCAACCTTGGAAGGAGCCTCATACGTTACTTCGGTACCTTGACGAAAAATGCGCCTCCGGCCAGGTTCCATCGGTTCCGAGACAAATTCGGTCTTGACGCCTTCCTGGCTGGTGGAACCTGACGTATCGCGGTCGAACATGAATGAGATGTACGAGTCATCGCGGGTGATATGTATTCTAGACGTAATAATAACATTATGGGCAAGTAGCTTGTAGCCAGAGTCACACGTACAATGTCGATCGAACTGCGCTCGGATCTAGTCCGTGAGACGCACCCAAGGCGGCCCTTGCCGCAGGGCCAATATCCCACTCAGCCTCGTCGCGCACCTTGGCTGCTGCGGTGCTGACACGTTGTGTTGCCCCACGCTGCATGAAGCGGAGCCTGAGAGTTGGCCTGATGTTAGTCAAATTGTCATTCCCTGGTGAGAATACACACGATAGCGTTCCATTAGACAGGGAAGTCGTGCCAGATTTTTTAGACATAATATGGTCGTGGTTGAGGTGGACGTTAAGCGCCGAGCTGGGGCCACGTGAACAGGCTAGCGCACGGACCACTAATACCCCACAATCCCGGCCGAACGCCCCAGCAACACGACCATAACCACCACAGAACAGCACAATGGGCGGCACTAGTCACGAACACGGACACCATGGTCAACCTCATGGTGGGCACGGCCCCACTTCAGCTTCGTCTTACCCAGAACTCAATTTTGGAGTTGGTGAGCTCTGGCCGTTGTCCTGTCATTTGTCACGCTAATTAGACGTCTAAGGAAATAAATGGATCAAGAGCTTGACCCAAGATCGCGCCAAGAAGTTTAACGGTGTGTTTTCTCTAGTACTGCTTGGTTTGGGTGGCTAAGACCTGTGTAGATGGCAGCTTTGCCGAACTCAACCTACCGGCCCTCATGTTCATTCACCGCATCGACGATGCCGATCATGTTAAGCTCGAAGTTTGGTCTGCTCCTGGCCGCACAAAACCCTCATTCAAAGAGGCAATGAAGCAAGAGTTTCGTCCTGCGAACAAGGGCCAACAATTTGGACCAAGCTGTATGTTACCTAATAATGTCGTCAAACGCGCACCGTGTGGCCTAACTTGACGTTTGCTTAGGGGTATGATCGAACTATAGCTCCACTAAAAGATGTACTTATCATTATCTAGACCAATCACTGGTGGAAGGTTACGGTCAAGATTCCCGCCGAGTGGGGAAAATATGAGCGTGTTCAGTGTACGCCGTTTTCCCCCTTTGGTATCTCATCTGAATTTACGGCTTTGCAGTCGAGTTCGATCCTGGATGCGAGGCTATGATCTTCACCACATCCGGCGTCCCCCTGCAAGGCATCACTGGTGGGTACGATGGAGATCGCCGAGTCGAGTTTATTCTCGATAAAACCAAGCGGGAGTTTAGTTTTGTGATCGAAAGTAGCTGCAATGGGATGTTTGGGATTAGTGGAATCGCCCCTCCGGATGTAAGTTTTATTGCCGTCTTGACAACAGCTACGCCCTAACGTTTATATAGCAAAACCGTTTCTTTACCTTGGCGTCTGCCGACCTAGTCGTGCCAAATCAGGACGCATGGCATCTATTCTGGGACTACACTACTTTGCGCGAAATCATCGACAATCTCCCTGGGAACTCGCCGCTGCAAAACCTTGCTCTCAAAACTGCGAACGAGATCATGAACGTGTTTGACGTCAATGACCCTGTGAGTCCCTGCTGTGGTTTGTCTCGAGATCTGGCTAAAATGTGTCGGTTTAGGATACTGTTGCAAAATGTCGGAGGGTTGCAGAAAAGGTGTTTGGATCGAAATGGGCTGAAGAAGGCGCAGACATTTACAAACTGCGTAACGACGGAAAAGGTGCCGACCGCGAACAAGTATGGGGCATCGGACATTGTGAGTTTTGTTCCAACACAAGTTTTCTGCACTGACCGGCTCTATAGGCCACATCGACACCGCTTGGCTCTGGCCGTACAGCGTTACCCAGCAAAAGGTTGCTCGGTCGTGGTCGACTCAGGTTGACCTCATGAACCGATATCCCGAGCATCACTTTACGTGTAGTTCTGCGCAGCAATACAAATGGCTCGAACAGGCATGTGGTTCAGACCTCCACAAAGCGCCCATTAATCTTGCCCCGTAGCTTTACCCGCCCCTCTTTGATAAGGTTAAGGAAAAGATCAAGGCCGGCCTGTTTGAACCGATTGGTGGCGCCTGGGTTGAGCACGATGGGAACATGCCGTCCGGTGAGGCGTTCATCCGCCAAATGACCTATGGGCAGCGATTCTTCCAGTCGCGCTTTGGGGTCCGATGTGAGACCGGCTGGCTGCCGGACTCGTTCGGTCTATCTGGTTCCTTGCCGCAGCTGATGAGGAGCGCTGGAATGCGGAGATTCTTCACGCAGAAATTGAGCTGGTAAGTTGGGTTGTGTGCGAAATGAACCTCAGGGGCTGATTAGGTTTCGTGCTTGCCAAGGAATAATATGTAAGGCCACTCGTAACGACCTATCGTTGTTCCGCGCGGCTGACCCTATCCCGATGCAGTAACGTATTCCCACACTCGACGTTCAATTGGGTAGGGATTGATGGAACACAGGTTCTATGTCATATGACCCCAGTTGGTAAGGTTAAATGACGCGGTGCCACAACGACAAGCCTGCTCACGCGTGATCCACGCGCCAGACACTTACACAGCCCAAGCCACTACCGGAGATGTGCGCAAAGCGGTCAACAACCACAAGGCTCGTATTCATTTGAAGATGCCCTTGGCTCGGCCGCAACTAACCGCCATCATATTACAGAACCTAGAGTCTTCGGACATGGGTCTGCTGGTGTTTGGAAATGGGGATGGAGGCGGGGGCCCCCTCGCCAAGATGCTCGAGAACGTAAGTCTGATCCGATTCCCTCGGCTGCCCGATTCCGCCGTGCCTCGCCATCCATCGCGGAGAGCGTAGTCTCTTTTACGCTCCATGTGATACACCGGATTCATTTGGGTGTGCCACCTTCGGGGAGCCAGGACTCCCGCCACGCCAGGGCTGATGTTCTTCTGGGTACAGCTCCGCCGGATCCGAGCCGCTGGCAACAATTCGCGCGAATTGCCCCTTGTCAAGATGGGTCATACGACCGAGGCCTTTTTCGATCGGCTAGAGAAGGAGAGTGGGCAGGGTGCCGAGCTCCCGAACTGGTATGTGAACCCACATGATCCCAATGTGCCGCAAAGTGATTTACCGAACCGTACCTAGGCACGGGGAACTGTACCTCGAGGTGCGTGTTGGTTTTCGTCGTGATTTTTTTTGAGTGGCGAGTTCATTTACCTCGCCTGTCTAGTTCCATCGTGGGACATACACCTCCCATGGCTCGATAAAGAAGGGAAACCGCAAGTCGGAGATTCTTCTCCGTGACGTCGAGGTCGGTAGGCGCCCATAAGTCCAATTCAGACGCGAACTGATTTTCGCATTCGTATTGCGCCTTTTTGCCTCACCCTCATTTACATTAGCTCGTGGCAACCCTCGCGTCACTCACGGCTAACTACGTGTACCCCAAACAGCGAATTGACGATGCCTGGGAGAAACTGTTGCTGAATCAGTTCCACGATGGTACCGTGCACTCGCTCAATCTCAGATCTGTATGTTGATGCGCATATAGTTCTACCCGGGTCGGCCATCGGCATGGTGTACGAGGACGCAGAGAAGCTGTATGCCGAGATCGCAAATGATGGCAAATCCATACTAGAAGAAGCCTTTGGCACCTTGCTCGTCGGCTCGGCTCGAGTCTCTGCGCCACTCAATATTTCTTCCCAAGGCAAACTCGTCGCGATCAACACCACACCATTTGCGCGCTGCGAGGTGGTTGAAATTCCGCTTACGGGATCAGGACATAAGCACCTGCGCGGGTCTGCGGTCCAGATCGCGGCGGGCGGCCAGACCGGCTACGTCCTCATGGACGCGCGTGGGGGCACTGGTCTGGCGCAGCCCATCGGCCTGTTTGCGGACGTCAAGCCAGTCTCAGGCAAGTTCCGGTGCGGGGCCTCTCGAGATGGGTGCTGATCTAGGCGTCTGCTTTTTTCACGCAGTTTACAAATCGGGCACGAGCGATTTCGTGCTTAAAAACTCAAACGTGGCCATGACGATTTCCAAAGGCCGGATCGTTAGTCTGGTAGACCTTGAACTTGAGTGCGTGGGTTTCTCACAATCGGAATCGAAGCGGATTGGCTGAAATGGTTTAGACGCGAGCTTATTGCAAGTGGCAAGACGGGCGGGTTAATCATCTTTAGCGATCAACCTAATTATTGGGGTGCGTGTACTGCATTGGGAATGGGCCTCGCGACAGACACTTATCTAAATTGCAGATGCCTGGGGTTAGCCTCTCTGGTTCTGGCCATCGGATAATTAACTTTTTATTCTTTTTAGATGTCGAGATCCACCACCTGGAGAAGTTCACAGAGCTGGCGTTTACGGACGTATCGATTGTCGAAAGCGGGCCGGTGCGGGCTTCGGTGGAAGCGACGGTAAAGTATGGCCAAACGACGATCAAGGCGACGGTGGGTGGTTCCGATTACCCCGAGAAAGCTACTCATTATTCCCATACAGATCTCGCTCGATGCTGTTGGCTGTAAGTGTTTCGAGGGTTTGTCGGCGTGTATTGATGTTGTGTGTTAGCCTCGCCATCCGCCAAGTCCCGGTCGTATATCCGGTTTGATGCGCAGGTGGACTGGCGCCAGCGCCACGAAATCCTAAAGTGTACGTCTGATCCACGTTGGGGTTGCCGTTTTCGGTCGTTTAGTTCAAGTAGTCGAGATTCCGCTGGACATTCGGGCGATGGAGGCGACGTACGAGTGCCAGTTTGGCCACGTCTCTCGGCCGACGCACCGCAACACGACCTGGGACGCGGCCAAGTTTGAGGTGGGTAAATGAAAACGTGGGGTAGAGCGGGACTGACTTGTAGCTAAATTGGCGCAGGTGTGTGGACACAAGGTAAGGCTATTTCGTCCCACATCTGTTTACCTTGCTGATGATCGATAACAGTATGCGGACCTTTCAGAGTACGGGTATGGTGTCGCGATCCTGTCTGAAAGTAAGTACGGATTTGCGGTGACGGGCAACGTGATGCGGATTTCGCTGCTGCGGGCCGCGACGTCGCCCGACGCAGAGCAGGACCAGGGCGCGCACGCGTTTAGCTGGGCGGTGTTGCCGCACGTCGGGCATTTCCTCGAGTCGGACGTGCCACAGGTCGCGTATGCGTTTAATTCGCCACTGCACTGTAAGGCCCGGGCTCACTCGAGTTCAAGCTAAAACTGATGATTTCTAGTGCGCTGGGTACCTGACAAGGACAAAGGGACGGTGTCGGGGCTAGTGCACAAGGCGATGTTTAGCGTGGTCGACGCGCCAAACGTGGTCCTGGAGACTGTCAAGCGTGGGGACGACGATCATGGGTCGGAGCAAACGATTGTGGTTCGATTGTACGAAGCGTTTGGAGGACATGCGCGCGCCAGGCTGAATGTGTAGGTGTCGATCGCTGGTGTCGATCGTGCTTGACGCTGGTTGACAGGTGCAAGAAGCTCAATGTGACCAAGGCGGTCGTGGCGAACGTGCTGGAGGATACGCTGTACGAGCTCAAGGGCGAGGCGGGCGAGGATGTGGTCGCGTACCCGCTCACGCTGCGCGGGTTCGAGGTGGTGACGGTCAAGCTCGCCGTCGGGAGCAAGCACGCGAGGTAGCCGTCTGCACTGTATTAATATTGTGGGCTGACCTCTAGTTTGCAGGTCGCCCTCGCAGGAATGGGTTGAAATCATGTAGTAGTGATGGAATATACGGAGTTAACCGCTGTAGTGGGGGTGATCGGGGTGGCAGCGGAGATTGAAAGGGTGCTTATCGCGCAGATCTGGCGGTTGTTTCCTGAGAGATAAGCCTCAACCCAGCCGAGCGGGGCTGCCCTGGACGACCGCTGATATCCGTAGCTGCCCGATATGGCGCCCATCACACCCGCTATATAAGTCCAACTGCCGCAGACCCCGTCCCCACCGCCCCCCATGTCGCGCCCTTCGTCCTCGCTAACGCCCATTGTCCCGCGCTCGCGTGCGACCCACCCCAACCTGCGTGCGTGCTGCCCCTCCCGCGTCGGCCGCGACTGACCTTGTCCCAGACATCCGCACCGCGCACGATGCGCACCTCGTCTTCGAGGCCGTCCGCCGCGGGCTGATGCCCATGATCACGCACCGGCTCAGCGCCGCCGACCGCGACCTGCTCCGGTCGGGCGAGGTGTTTTGCTGGGAAGAGGCCGACTACAAGGGCGGCCTCGAGCGCTGGACCGACGGGCGCAAGTGGTGCGTGGGTCTGCCTGTGCTGTGCTGGACGCTGCTGACGCGCGGTGCAGGAGCCAGTCGCGAATGCGCGAGCCGTTTTTGTTCTACACCGAGAACGTGATGATGACGCCCGAGGAGAAGGAGGCCAAGGCTGCGCGGAGGTATGTCGCATTTCGCGCTGCAATGCACGGTCGCTCATGGTACCCCAGAGCGCGCAAGCCGTCTGATCCTCGTGAACGCGCCAAGCCGCCGACGTTTAGACGGCAGGACCGCCCGGCCAAGCCTGACGGGCTCACCAAGCAGGTGTGTACGCTTTGTCTGGCGTCTGGCTCGCGCTTACCCCGCACAGACGTACTCCGCATGGGTCACGCTGCCTGGCACGACCGCGCCCCGCAAATGGCACCTTACCGTACGTCGTTCCCCGCTTGTCCTCTTCGCAGCTTACCCCGTCCCAGGCCTACTTTACGAGCAACGACTACCACGGCCTGCCGACCGTCGAGCACGACACCATCCTCTCGCAGCTCGTGGTCCCGCCCAACGTGTACGTGACCGGCAAGGGCCTGACGCGCAAATCCGACCGCGACCGCCGCGCGTCGCCCGCAACAGCCGAGTACGACGACGACCAGCGGAGCAGCGTCAGCTCGGACTGCGGCGTCTCGCCCCTCACGCCCTCGCCCGTCTCGACGTTTTCGCAGTACCGCAACTCGGCGCCGGCGTGGGGCAAGGGCGGGGACCCGAGTGCGAGCCCGTGGAGCGCGAGCTCGACGCTGTCGCTCGCGCCGAGCACGCCGCCGCTGCCGTCGCCGCTGCACGCGCAGCAACAGTATTTTCCCGCGCAGCGCACGATCGACTTTCCGCCGCCGCAGCCGTATGCGCGCAGTCTGGCGCTCCCGCCGCTCCCGGCCGAGGAGTACTATGCGCAGCCGTCGGGGTACGCGGCGCGCTCCGAGGCAGACCACCGCGCGGTGTCTGCGTTCCGTCTCCAGCTCTGATCTATGTCCTGAACACTCGTATGCATTCCCTCGCGACCGGACCGGCGCTTCACTCGAAGCCATGGAGCGGTCGAACATGTAATTCCTGTATAATTAGAGTGATTTTCATATGGTATTAAAACGTGAGAGTCTGAGCTTAAGTACGGACCCTGGGCTAGGCTTGAAGAGCACAGGGATTTTAGGGTGGTGGTCCCTAGGGTCGCGTCCCGCTGCCCTGGCCCGCGGTACCGAGATCCCAGTCGGCCGAGGCTAGCGCAAAATTAGAGTTATTTTAGCGCGATCAAATAGTGGAAATGGGGAATGACGCTCGCCGACCCGACACTGCGGTCTCCCCGATCCACCACCCAATCTTACCCCGCTGACCTCAGCCTCCGACTGCCTCGGGCTGCTTGGTCAGCGGGTGTCTCCGTCCCTCGTCGGGCGCAAACTGGGGTGTATTGCCTCGGGTGATGCCAAGGACCAGCCATATGCTGGGAATACGCGAGAATGTGATGGAGTGCGCTTTTTGTCTGCCTTTTTTGTCGGTCCTACCCTTGTCGTTTTTGCCCGGTCTAGCACGTCATCAACGTCGTAATTGACGTTTGAAATGGCTTCTAGCCGGCCGTTTGTGCTCGGGCAGGTCGTCTCGACGAAAAATGCCAAACGTGATAGGTGGATACAAGTTTGTGCCTGCAGGCGACAATTTGCAAATCAAAGACGCCGAGGGACCGACACTCGCGCAGCGTCTAAAATCAATTGGTTTTCAGTTGGCAATTTCGTTCGAGGGGTGTCGGCCGCTTTTCGACGTACTCTGGGCCTGAACCGTGTACCCAAGATACGTTTATCACACGGACATGCGTCTCGGGGACAACTTGTGGAGCCACGAGCCCCTTGATTGATGGTGGCTGTCGTCTCTCTCTTTTTTTTTCGGACAAAAGCGTTGTAAACGGACATTATTCATCAAGTTCCGTATTCGTTCCTATTTGTCCGTTGGTCCCCCAATTCATTTCAGCCTCGTCCCACGGGTACCTCGGCGAGCTTAAACGGGGTTCAGTCCCCCCGACGGTTGACAAGATGGGATTATGTATCGTGCCCCTAGACGCGGCTCGATCGTCGTCGAGGTGCGTGTGCACCATCACACGGGTGGCACGCTCGCACGACACGCGCGCGGGGGACAACGGGCGGGGGGAGCTCCCGGCGTGTTTAGACCCCGCGTGTATGTGTGCGGATCGGCGATGACGCGGTCGGTGTATGCGTCTAGACCTGGAAACGATGGTCCGTGTCGTGTGTCGGGCGGGGTTGGGTGGGGTGGGGGCGTTTGAGGCGGGAGCCGCCAGCTCACCTCTTTCAGACCATGCGCCTCGTCTGCTAGCCTCGGTTTGCTCTTTCACCCGGGGTTGAGTGATGAACTGATCCGTCAGCATTACGTCTGCGCAGAACTGTTCTGCAATAAAATCGAATCACATTGTATTGGAGTAAAGAGCTGAAATAGCACAATCTCCGCGCAAAGAACACCTGGGTGCAGCGCTTTTAGGTATTTTGGGTAGCAGACACGAGGGTCACAGCCGAGCTCAGCCCAGCTAGATCCCAAGCGAACCCGCCACGCTGCCCCGCGCGACGCCCGGAAGGGTCACCTGCCACACCAGCACCTGTGTGTCGACGTCCTGGCCGTACGTCGCGCTGTACGGCTTGCCGATCGCGGTTCCGTTGAGCGTGATAAAGTCGTTGTCGGCCTGTGCGGCGTTGGTATGCGTTGGTCCGGGCGAGAGATACAAAAGGGCGTACCATGGTGATGAGAAAGTAGTCGTCGGGCAGCGTCGAGTCGAGGACGGGTGCGAGCGCCAGACTCTCCCATTTGGCATCGATCAGCGTACGGTCGGTGGGCTCGTCTGTGCGTCGACACAGCATGCATGTCAGCGGGGGTACTAGGAGCTGTGAAAGGTGCGTACCATTGTGGAGCCCGAAGCGTGCGAGCTGAGTCGCGTTCAGATAGTTGACAAATGGCACGTACGTCGCTGGCGTGATACTCTTATCGAGCTTCCCATCAGGCGCCGCAGCCGTCGTCGAGTCAAACTTGGTGCCGTGAATGTCCGTAGCGTTGGATATGTCGAACAGGTCCGCTTGCCTATACGCGGGTGGGAGGAAGAAAAGAAGAGATCAGCGCTCGGGACCCGACGCATAGGCTCGCCCACTCGCACGCAGACGGCGGAAAGTACGCACTTGTAGTCGGATTTAGCTTCCTCGTCGTCGTCGCCGTGCCCGTGTCCATCTCGACTGAGCACGAGGAACTGAGTGGAAGACAAATAGTGGACCTCGCTCTGCGCAAAGCTCTTTCCCTTGCTGCTCTGCGGCAGGGGCACGATCCATTCGCCTGTTTCCCAAAGGGCTCTCTGTCAGCTGAAAGGCTCAAGGGATGGGAAAAAAGAACGCACCCGTGAGCTTGCTGCTGCCCGGCGTCGAGACGTCCCATGCAAAGAGCCGCGTGTACCTATTCGTGTCCTTGTCCCCTCCCCCATCCTGGATCGCGGCCGACTGCAAAAGGCCATACAGCGTGCGCCCATCGCTGGAGACTGTGAGACCTTCCAACCCTGCATGCGTCGAGTCGGGTCGAATTGGACAATCAAGGCAAGGCAAGGGATAGAGTAAATCAGCACACGGCTCGGTCGGAATTCACCGACAAGAACAGCGGACTCAAAAAAGGGGGGCGAGGGACCGAAGCACTCGTTGAGAAACAAGTGGGGATCCGAACCTTGATTCGCGTCTCGTCCAAAATCAGGTGAGAGCGCACTCGTAAAATTGAGCTTGCCGCTGATGGTCGGTAGTGCCGCTGTTGGTGGCTGGATGGCCTGCAACAACGTGCCGTTGGGGGCGAACCGGTAGACATAGGGGCCGTACTCGTCAGAGGCCCAGAAGCTGTGGTAAGCAAGTGTAAGCACAACGGCGGCCCGGTTGCAGGGCACATGCATAGTGCAATTTGGTGGGGGCGCTGGCGTACCTTCCGTCTGCGTTCAGAACCAGGCCTTCCGTGTCAAGTGCAAGCTTGGCATTGGGTGGGGCGGGCAGTACTGGGAAAGCGCTCGAACTGGCGATACTCGAGGTGGCGTCCAGGCCAGAAGTCGGGGTGCCGGCTGCAGCCGCAAGCAAAAGAGCCAAGGTGACCAAACGCGAGTATTGGCTAAGCGTCCGGTGACTAACCTCTTGAATAAAGCAACGTGCTCTTGTACTGGAGACTCAGTGTCTTTGCGGCCGTATCAAAATCTTGGTTGCTTTTGCCATAGTAGGGCGAGAGAACGAAATCAAAGGCGTGTTGGCGTGCCTGCCAGTCGACGGTTCCCTCTCTGCAATCGCAAGACGCAAATGATCAGTCTAGGAAGTATAACCGTCAATAGGATGATTACGCACACATTGTAGCCTCGATCAGGCTGAGCAATGAGCCGCCCGGTGAAAGTCCCATTTGGGCCGGCCTTGAAAGATCCCCGCTCGAGTGCAATAGCACTCCCCAGTCCACCTTGAACCAAAAAGCGTTCTTAGTCATGCGTCGTGCCAAGGGTTGCCATCGTTTTTGCACTAACCCAGAGTCTCGCCATAGCTATCCCGCGCCGAGGCGGGCACATAACCAAATCCGACCAGCCCCTTGTTGATGAATGTCTGGCTACCAAGTTTCGCAGAGGTCCACAGAGAAGGATCCGGACTCGCAGCGAGCACAGTCCCAAAAAGTGCAGGAAACCCGAGTCGTGTAGAAGAACGCATTGTGATAATCACAAGATAGAAGCCTTAGTCAGTGTAATTTGGGAGTTCAATACAACACGTAGGCATGAGAGGTCACTAGGTAGCGGCCAGCGCGGCCTCTTAAGTGGCAGACATTAGCGGGAAGACTACAAACGAAGGCACAAAGCGACAAAATACGTGGCACGTTTGCCGGAAGAGCTCGCTAGATGAGACATCCGCATGAGAGCATCGCATGCCAAGGATAACCGACGGTTATTGTTAACCCAATGAGAGTAGGAGGCGCTAAACGTGGGATCACGTGGGATCTTGATTCTAGCACGTGACTACTGGATTATTAGACCACAGCTTTCAAAACAAACCAATCTGGTAATCATTCATTACTGCTGGCTATGGCCTATGGACATTCATACGAGTTCATGATATATACGGTGAGATCCTACAGTCGCACCCACCTTTCTACCACCCCTACGCACAGGCCAACGTAACCTCGCAAGTAGATAAGTCGAATTCATATCACAATGTGAGTAATCTCGGTGCCGCGGCTGAACCACAACCTCATTAAGCTTCTCGGGTTTGATTAGGTTTGTTCGTGCTCACAAGATGACCCAATCCACATCTTCGATTAGCCCTAGTACTTCGAAAGACTCTTCGAGGCAGTCCTCGACCTACTCCTCGTCGTCCAGCAAAAAGGTTACATGGGGCGAGACCTATGCGTTTACGGCTCCCCCGCTCCCTGTCGCGCAGCGCAAAGTTCGCTTTTCGCTCAACTCTTTCAAGCACAAGCTCCTCCGCTTCGGCTCTGGACACGACCTCAAGAACTCCAATCGCCGAGCTCCGACTTCTCGCAAGACGCTCCACGGCATACTCAAACCTCCCACTGTTCAGTTCCCAGAGCACCACATCAGCCTGGGTTTTGACTGGTCCACTTTGGCAAATGGCCTCACTACACGCGGTAATATGGACGACCTGCCTCCCGTGCCCCCTCTCTTGGTTTCTACGGACGACGAGGAGACCTCGATAAGTAGCGCCATATCGACTCCCCCCGCTACCGACGTGATGTGCGATCAGTGGGAGACCGCCTCCGATTACTTCTCCGACCAGTGGGAGGTGACGCCCAGGCTCCCAAGCGAGTGGAGCTCCCCACTTCCCGACTATAAGCCATTCTGCCTCGAAGAACAAGTCTCCATCGTGGCCCCACCGTCTCCAAAGGGATCCCCTAGTCTAGACCTTTTCGAAACTACCGAAACCAAGCCGCCGCAGCCCTCAAACGAGCCAGTTCAGAGCCCTGGAGAGTTTGTAGATGGTCTAGCCTCGTCACTGCAACACACCCTAGTTATATGCGGAATAGGACTCCTGATCGTCTCGTTCCTCGCCACCTGGGCCGCCATACTCCTGACCTGTGGAATCATGATTGCGTCCGTTGCCCCTGTTGTTCTCCTCGCATATTGGTTCCTATACTTGGTCACCCGTACCAAGTACTCTTTACAACAAATCGCGCTTACCGCTATCAAGATTGGTGGCCTCCTTGGCTTGGCAATCGGGCTCTCCATGATAGTGCTCATCGACCTCGTAATGGACGAGATTGAATCTCTATACATCCTCACCGTAGGGGCACTCCCTATATTTGCTATTATTGGCGTATCCACGATTGCTCTATGCGCAGTTCTTGGGAGCGATATACACAGTTTGATTGCTCATGGTATTGGCCTTCTTCTGTCCTTTTAACGTTCATTTCTTTTTGCAACCACACTAGATTTTTGATCTTATTTGTAGAGCGCCCCCTTTGTATCCTCATGGATGCACAGCACAGTTGCACGGAATACATGTATCATAGAGATCACGCAATTTATTGTTATTCATTTGACAGCTGTCCACGTGTTTGCTCCTATTTGAGCGTGGAATCCAAAAAGGAAATCTCGGTACCGTCGGTGTCATACCATCCCCGACTCTCCCTGACCGCCGGACCGTACAAGAGCCATGCACTCGATTTCAACATCAGCGCCCATAGGTAACGCGACCACGCCTACACATGTTCTAGCAGGGGGAGGGCCCGGGAAAAACTAGCGCATGATTGATACAGCGACGGCCCAAAGTTCTAGTCAGTATAGTGAAATACCAAAGTAGAGGGAAGACTGATGGGGTTGGATATTCAACACGGGGGCAGAAAAGACTCATCGCGGGAGCTGTTTTGGTAGGTACATTGCGAGGTTCGGGTGAGTGTGATATCCGGGTCTAGGCATACTAGTGCACCGCCACGCCTCACGATGGGATCTAGAGCCAGTATGTGTGCTCACCTTGATGTAAGCCTCGTTCATTGGCCCAAAGTCGCGAGGCATGTTTGCAAGATAGACGTTCGCCTTGAGGATGTGTTCTATCCCCGATCCGGCTGCCGCAAGAACGGCTGCCAGGTTCTCGAGCGCGCGGGTCTACCCATGCAACGATAACAGGTTAGGAGTATGAGTAAAAATAAGTCTTAGGGACGAAAAGAGGGCCTAGGCTGGGGTCGCGAAATCGAGAGGGATCGGATTGGGCGTGGGTATGTACTCCTTCAATCCGGCTTACAGTTTGTGCGGCCACTCCCCCTGGGACGACATTCCACTGATTATCACAACCGATGCTGCCACTGCAATATACGATTCCGTTTGCGATCGTCGCTTGAGCTGATGAGCGGTCAGGGCGATTTTTTCGGTCAATCAGAGATGTATAGGTGCATGGGGGCAGGACAAAAGTCCCGACTTGCAACCGCGGCGAAATGATCAAGTCCGTACCAGTACTCACAGAATACAGGAAGTGGGGGCACGGCGTTCTCCGTATGCACAACGGTTTTGGTTCTCGAGGGATTCGCCATTGATGCTTATAGTAATAGCAATACTAGACCGGTTGAAACAGCAGATACCCGCGGGAATTACTGTAGGGTTTGAGAACCGCGATAAGTGAGGTGGCCCAGTGAACCGAAGTTGAACCTATCAATCTAGTAGAGTCTAAAACCTTGTGCAGGGTTAGGGCACGGTGAACAGTAGGGAAGGAAGATCGAACTGGAAGTGTACCTTCTTCTCCTGAAATCGACGGCAATCACAAGGCTCATCCAGTCGCACGTGTTTCCAGAGCAGAGCAGTACCTTTTCCTTCGTCGGTCACTGCTCAGGGGGAACGGCGCCCGCCTTTTCGCCGAGGTGTTTCCTTCATGGAGAGATAGGCCTTCCAGACACAAAAGGGAGTGGACCGCCATCATTAGTAACATGTCGAATGGGCGATTAGGCGAGCAAGTCTATTCGGAACGATCGAAACATTTATACATCAATGTAGTAACCTGTACGGGCGCAACACATGGGACCCATAGGACCGAAAAATCACCCTGAACGATCCCAGAGAACTGCCTATCGGGGGTGGCAGTCGCTGAGAAAAGTGAGCGATATATGCTGCTGATGTTCAGTCTCGCATCAAGTCGTGCCTCATCGCTCGCATTTGCATATCTTTTAGAGTATAGTCTTGGTCATATTGTGGCACATCATCAAAAGCCAAATGTCAGCAATCTGTTGTGATCCGGCTGCCACGGGAATGCCACCATCTCAGACAAGACAGCCAACGTTGCGCAGAGACTGAAAGGAAATATTCGGCCTTAAATTGCAGAGCTTTTGTCCAGGCATACCATTCAATCATTAGGTTGGACTTGCGTGGCAGATTTTATTCAATGGGGTCGTACATGTGTGGACAAGACGTGCAGCAACGAGTTAGGGGCTGCGCTCTTGGCTCAACAAAAGCATAAACACGGCCAAGCAAAATAGTCCGAGTGCCGGCGGCAAATAGCAACCCGATAGCAGGTGTTGGGTCCCAAAACAGAACGCGCAGTTCAGCGATATACGCAGCATGAATTATCAGAGTTTCATCAACCGAGAGCGATCTCCACATGGCCAATGTTGTACCATTTTTCTGAGTTCCCACCGCTGTGTTTTCTTCGAGCCAAGCCCCAAGTAGAAGCTGAGTTGGAAACAGGCGGTCGCTATCTTCGAGATAGCTCCAACTCAAAGGCTGGCAATCTTGAGGAGAACCGTTTGGCACTGTTTGGGTCGGAGAACACTCTAAATTTAGTAACTGATATCAAGAGGCTGGAGAACCTCGAGATTATGTCTCAGATTCATGGGGGATCAACCGCCAAAAAACGAACCGGACACAGGAGGGGGATTTTGAACCGCTACTCGCCAATTTTGACTGGGCCTATAGTTGCAAGCTCTCCCTCAGCCCCGTCGCCAAGTAATCGGGACTGCTCTGTGTAAAGTCAGAATTCCAAATTTTGAGCGTGGAGGGGGCGATGGAAGTGTGCAACGCCCAGCAATCCGCAGTTTAGCATGAGCAAAGAATCGGACGACGGGAGAAGTCTTCTTTACGCTCAGCGCCTGATCCCACGGTTGCGAATAGCTCCGCAACGCCTGGAACAGGGAAGGGCGATATTAAAGCGCTAATCAGTGGGCTGAAATGTCACTCTGAAGGAGTAATGCGAATAGGGTCTGAAACAAGAAAGCTATTAGTAGGGTGCTCGGTCCAGGCAGTGGATGAGGGCAGCATTTTTGAAGCCGCAGTCGGTGCGTGGGGTAAGCTCTAACGACGGGACGTTCTGGGTTGGCAGATCGGGACGTTCTGTGAATAGTTATTCCCGAATATTCGGTCAAACAAAGGTCGCTTTTCACAGTGGGATTTTTCACAGAGTTGGCCAGTTATGAACCCACTGCAATGCGCCTGGTCGGGTAGCGCGTCTCGCTCAGGATCATTCCAAACGTTGAAAATTGACATGCGCCATTAGCTTATTATCAATTTCTCATGTATGCTTAATAAACAGCTACAGAGTCGAATCTCCTCAGCTCTTTGGTTGGGCAACCGTTCTCATTTGATGCCAAAAGTTGGCCATTTTGAGGGCGACTTTACTCTTATTACGAACCACAACTGATAGTGCGGTTACAAAATTACAGCGCATACATGGACGTAAATCAGAGTCGGTACCGGGTCCGTTATTTCCCACGCTCTCGCTGAAAGCAGGGTGGGTTTCGAGGTCCCGAAGATGGCCCGTGTCGGTGGCGTGGCGCTCCTCCAAGGCTGTGCGGACCTGTCCGCAACCACCGGCGTTGAGTCACAGATACGAGTCAACCTGCCACTCGAGTCATTCATTGTGTCTAAACGACACGGTCGGGTTCTGCCACGCAAAACTCACCATAAATAGACCAGGATACAATAACTATCCGACAAACCAACCCAGTCTAGAGATACACTCGATTACCCAAATGCCTACCCGCGGAGGCAAGACAAAAGTCCACCCCTTGCATATTCCGGATCTATTGGATCTCATCTGCGACTTGCTCGAGACGAACGACTGGCTCAATTTGATGAGAACTTGTGGATCCATTTTCCCTACAATCGCTTCACGCATTTGGAGAGAGGTCGAGGCACAGGTTATAATGGACCTTGTCTCCGAGCCTCTTGAATTAAGAGGCAACGAGCCGGATTGTCTCAAAGCCGTGGTAAGTCCAGCCCAACCCCCTTTGCAATAAGATTAGCCCCATTGAATCGAATTGAACCGCTAGGTGAATTCTACTGTCAACTTTGCGCGCTTTGACATTTATGCGCCATTCGTGAGACAGCTCCGAGTGCATGGTCGCACTGCCCGGTACTTCAAAGGCGAACGTCGTCGTATCTGCACACAGCGGGCCCAACAAGGGATGCTACTGCCAAATGTTACTTCCCTTACGTTGCTAACCTCCGACCTTTACCCCAACTCCGAGGCCCTCTTCTGGCTTGATTTGTTTCTTATACCGTCGCTGCAAGAGCTCAGTGTGAAGCCGGTAGCGAGGAACTTTACCGCATGGGTCTCTTATCAGGCTGCCGCCGATATCTTGGGGAAGCTTATCACTACCTGTTCGGCCATCGAGAGACTGGAATTCTATCCGGTAGACATCGCCAGAGCCGACAGCGACAGTGGCGCGGACAACTTAACAAACAGACTCTGGACGCCCCGCCTCCATGACTTGGGTTCATACACCCATCTCCGCAGAATCACTAGTAGCATCTATATCCTCAGTGAGGGAGGGCTCGTAGCTCTTGGAACTCTTCCTAGACTCCAGTTTCTCTCAATACATGGATGTGATGAACAGCTTGAAGCATTACAATTATCTGTGTCGGACGACTCATTCCCTTCTTTGACGCAACTAAATCTCTTGGGCGTCGACGCTACCAGCCTTTCAGCAATCATGGGGGTGAAACAGCTTACTAGAGGTCTTATGTCTCTTAGGATTAGCCAAGCTTTTGCTTACCATGAACGCGGTGAGCGTTGGCTCACCCACACACTCCCCCGTCTCCTCGAATACACCCCTCGGCTGAAATCCTTCAGCTATGCGACCCAACCCTCCTTATACCACAACCAAAATTATGTGCATACGATTGAACCATCTTCCCTCCTACAAGTTATGTCGTCCACACCTCTCCAACAAGTCTCCCTCTCAGGGATTTGGTTTGGCGGGGAGGATTTCTTGACGAAGCTCGCCACCGCCTTCCCTCTGGTGACCGTTTTACGGATGCCCGGCCAGCTCATTTCCAGCGCCAACTTGCCATGGTTTGCCAAGATCCCCAACCTCCGTCATCTAGCTCTTGGGGGTATATCGTTTGCAGAGCCTTTTTCAAAGTGGCCAAGATCTGAAAGCCCACTTCAAACGTTGGAGTGTGTTGCAGACCAGGAAATGTACGGTGACCCCCCTTACATTGCGGACAAAGCCTCAGAGTGAGAGTATTGCATCTAACGTGGGGTATTAAAAGCTCACCCTTAAATTCATGAAGTTTCCTTTTATCGTTGTGGCCACAATTGCACCACCTTCACGAGCCAGCTCGTCGTCGCGGCGTGCACCACCCGATGTCCTGGTCCTTCATGGGCCAGCTTAATGAGGAGATAGCTAGAGCTAGGGATACGATATATGAGACATAAATTAACCATTGTCTGGGTGGATGAGACAATACTGGGTACACATACGATGAGCATGGGGCAGGTATAGTTGACTTGGCTAGAAAGAGTTGCAGTTCATATAGTCGTTGGTATTTGAATGCATTGGTTATGCGGTGTCATATTATGGGGCCTTACCAGAGCCGTCAGGCAGCTTGTTACGAGTTAGAGACACACTACTGTATAGGTTGGCACTTGTTTTCTCACGGACAAGTGCTTGTATCGTTCAACCCTCCGTTGCAGCGGGCATAATCCCTCCAGCCCCTCATTCACGGGTGTAACCGAGCTAGACCACGGCACGGGCGCTACCAGAAGCCAAGGTATTGTTAGTTTCAGTAAAGCGATACCATTGTACGAACACCTACAGTGTTCGCTTAGTATAGAACAATTAGTAACATAGCTAGCGTTTCACTTACACGCGCTTAACTCCATTGTATGCGCATATACCGTTGTCTACGGTATTGCCTTTGTTGTTAGTTTAGTATATAGCTTGTACCCGTTCTTGCTTAATTATCTATCTTATATCGTTTACACTGCGTGTGCTTAAAGTATTATATACTCTAGTACTATCTTTCAACACAAGGAGATGGGTGCTTGAATATATGGAATAATGTACATCAGGCATGGAGGCAAGCATGGCTCATCGGTTCCGCCAGCATTTAGTCAGGTTGGGGGACGTCTGCTGGAGGCCGGCCGCCGGTTGCAATAACTAGGCCTTCGTGCTTGCGGGTATGCATCTGTGAGGCACTGGGGCGTGTGTATGGGTGTGACTAGGGTGCCAGTCGGGCACTAAAGGGAATACGTGCCCACGAGCCATAGAAAGGCTTGGCTGTGCCTTGCCTCAAGGCTGCTCGAACGTAATATAAGCGACGTCGCATGTTGCGGGAGACGATGGGTACTGGGTCACGTACTGCCCTTCAGCCTTTCCTGTCTTCGCTCCTCCGCAGACTGCGACATGCGTCCCGATTCCCCCAAACATCGCCGGCGTCATTTAATTTCGCTAAAGGCGAGGTTATTCTATTATAGCTGCGTACGCTTGTGCGTGTAGTCTGACTTACGAGGGTACTAGTGAATACGTGGGATTATTTCGCCTAGCGACACGGCGTTGAAATCACAGGGGAGTCATCGGTGAGTCAACCTGCTCCCCGAGTCCCGACCGGTTTCGAGTCATATGGTGAGTTTCTACAAACTCTTCCGTGTGAAAATATTCATAAGTAGACCTTATATGCCGGTCCTCCAACTGGACAACCACTTACCACGAATCCCCTGTAGCTATCTAATGTCTCCCCACGCTCCTGAGCCAAAAGGCCACGCTCTATGCGTCCCGGAGCTGTTAGGCCTTGTTGTCAATCTGCTTGATATAAGTGACTGGCTTAGTCTCATGCGAACCTGTGGATCTATATTCCCCATTATTGCATCGCACGTTTGGAGGGAGGTTGAAGTACAGATCATACTGGATCTTATCGTTGAAGTCGCTCAGGCCAATGGTTCCGGGAACGTCGTAGGTCTAGTTGAATCTCTCCGTGTCGAGAAAGCACTGACTCTGCTA
The DNA here is from genome assembly GCA_019616945.1 of Ceratobasidium sp. 414. Classification (NCBI taxonomy): domain Eukaryota; kingdom Fungi; phylum Basidiomycota; class Agaricomycetes; order Cantharellales; family Ceratobasidiaceae; genus Ceratobasidium; species Ceratobasidium sp. 414. Next base: position 24,619 of record WSTK01000083.1, on the reverse strand, counting down.
CGAAAAAAACTGCTAGGTGGACGATGCTCTCGATTTTACCCGCTTCAATTTCTATGCGCCATTTATCAGACAACTCCTGGTACGCGGTCGCACTGCTCGATACTTCACAGGCGAGCGCCGCCGCATCTGTATACAGCAGGCCCAGCAGGGAGCGCTTCTGCCAAACCTCAATTCGCTCACTCTGTTAACGTCTGACCTCGATCCCAACTCCAAGTCTCTCCTCTGGCTTGACTTGTTTCTCACGCCGTCTCTGCGAGAGCTTATCGTGGAGCCAGAGGCGACGACCAGCACCGCTTGGGTCTCGTATCCGGTTACCTCCAACATCTTAGGAAAGCTTGTCACCACCTGTTCGGCCATCGAGGCACTAAAATTTCATCCGAGGGGCACCACGAGAGGCGACAGTAGTGGGGATACGGGGAATTCAACAAACAAGCTCTGGCCCTTCAGCCCCCATGACTTCAGCGCGTGTACCCAGCTCCGCAGAGTCACTAGTAGCGTTTGTATCCTTAGCGAAGGGGGTTTCACAGCTCTTGGTACTCTTCCTAGGCTTGAATATCTCTCGATATGGGGATGCGGTGAATCTCCAAAAAACTTGCAGCTCTACGCGCCAGACGACTCGTTCCCTGCATTGACGCAACTCGATCTCTTGGATATAGACACTACAAACCTGCTGGCGATCATGGGAGTAAAGCAATTTTGTAGCCGCCTTACATCTCTCGCACTAGGCGCAGACTTTGGCAAGGCCAGTTACGATTGGGAGGATTGTGAGGATTGCGGGCGTTGGCTCACCCAGTCACTTCCCCGCCTCCTCCAACACACCTCCCAACTGGAACGCTTCATCTACGACGCGTCTGAACACGCCAACCGCCGTTTCAAGTTTCATATCGACCCGATGCCCCTTCTTCGAGCTATTTCAAAAATCCCGCTTCAGCACGTTTCACTTTTGGGGCTCCAATGGTGGGATTCCTTCGAGTTCCTACCAACGGCCTTTCCCCGGGTGACCGTCTTGCGTATACCTGACATGGGCGTACACAGCGCTCAGCTGCCGTGGCTTGCAAAAATGCCAAATCTCCGCTATCTAGAGCTGTCGCAGGTGTTACTTAGGGAGCTTCCCCCCGCGTTGCCAGGTCCAGGAAGCCCGCTTGAAACACTGGACGCTACTGTCACCCCGGCGAGTTTCGGCACCCCTGTCGATGCAGAGCGGGGAGCAAGGCAAGAAAGTTTCCTTTACACCCGTCAACTCGAAAGCTAATTCGTGGCTTCTTATAGATTTCTGCTGTCTTTGTGGCCGTCTTTGGGCCGAATCAACGGACGGGAGCCTCGTCATAAATTTGAGCAGCGTAACTGGCTGTTCTTGTGTGAACTCAATGAGCAGATGGGCCTAATAAAGGCTAGAGGTGGAGTGAATGAGTGTATATAGGTCTAATCCTAAGTGATGGTACATTTCCTGATGATTTAAGTTCAGAGTGAGTATATGCGCCGCAAGCGAAAGTCCAGATAAACCAATTTGGCGGGAGGGAAGTAAAATACCCTTAGACTCTTCAAATGCGCCCCTTCCGGCAGTTTAAAAAGATTTGTAGCAGAAGTTCGACAGTTTGAAAATGAATCACGTGGCCGAGAGCACTTGGCTACCACGCTCTTCCACCCCCACACCCATCCTCAACATGGCTGAAACCGCATTCCGCCGAATCGACGTCGATAAATTCGAGGAGGACGTCCTGCTCGCAACAGACTTGTATGACCCAGATCCACGCGGTCCCGATGGCGCACTGGCGGAGGCCAAAGCCAAGGTTGGGCAGGTTAGGACGGCGTTGAGTAAGTAAGTTAAACACGTCTTTTTTATTAGCTGCGGTGAAAGGGTGAGAGGAGAGGAGGGCGTTGAATTGGGGCAAGAAGGCTTGAGGTATTATCCGAGCGATGCGTTGCCGTTCCGCCATTCGACCCTTCTCAGTGTAGGCGCAGGATAATTTGCCTTGCCTGGTATCAATCATGTATTCAGCCGATACTGACGCTTAACCTTATGATAGGGGCGACACCCAGTCCGCTCTCTCTTTGATCCTCACCGACCCACCATATGGTCCAGAGGCCGAGGAAGCCAAGGTAAGTTATACCTCCCCTGAGCAAGCACAACTAACACATCTCTCCCTCGCAGGCTCTAACAACCTCCTCCGTCCTTCTCGTCCTAGCATCTACAAAATCGACCGATATACCTAACACGCTCCGTTCCCTCGCGCCCGAACAGCACGATACGCTGATGAAGTACTTGTACAAGGGCATGGCAATGCAGAATGATGGGAATGTTGAGGTCAATAGTAGCGTGCTTTTGGCGTGGCATGAGAAGGTGAGCATTTGGGGAGGGGTGCTTTGCGCGAGGGTATGAATAACACCATCATATTATAGTTGACCGAGCTGGCGGGGACTGGGTGTATTGTGCGGGTTATGACTGATCGGAGAGTTGTGTAAGAGGGATATGGAGTCGTTGAAGTATAAGTATAGTTTACGCTGGTTACCGTTCAAACCACAGAATTAGACACTACATTTTGGGGTAGATGACTATGGCCACTCGGTGCATATTTGCGTCAAACCAATTCAGGTTCCACGTCTCCCAACCAGCATTCGCTCAAGAATAAGGTAATATTGCCATCTAACTCTATATTATGTGTATGCCTGGTATACGATGCGTTGAAGGATCGTGAGAGTCATGGACCGTTTCGATTTGTGAGTGGATACAGTTTTAAAGACGGTTGAGCGTCATTTTGTCCCTAGACTTTTACTCGGCCTTGACGGACTTGGAAGCTGCGTTGGTGTAAATCATAGTCGTAAACGGGCTATAATGAGTTCGACAGAGTTAGTTCGCCCGAGCAGCAATCTAGATCGTGTAACGAACTTACCCTTCATAACGAAGCGCAATGGTGTAGACAATGTGCACTAAAAGCGTGATCAGAAGTCCTGCGGGAGAACTATACCACAACGCCGTGGCGGCAAAGCACATCGTGCTGCCAATATACATCGGGTTCTCGACGACGCTGAACGGGAAGCCGGTAACACGGGCGGACATCAAGATCCCAAAATAGTCGCCAAGGAAAGTACCTAAATGAGCCACAATCAGTACGCATCAAGCATGCAAGTAAGTGTACGAACCAGTGATGCCTAGTGCCCACGTGGAAGTTATAACAAAAGTTTGGCCGACGAGGAAAAGCCCAATGGCAAGCGGCTTTGCAATCGAGGGCTCAATAAGATCGCTTGTTGGCTGCTCCTTGAGTGCATTGTGGTACCTAAAGACGCGTCACGAAACGGTCTAGAGTGAAATGACACGTCGACAAACTCACATCGCGTCCCGAAACATGCCCAAGGAGAAGATGGTGAGCGCGAGAACGTAGCATCCCAAGTATCTCCTGCCACCTAGTACTTTGGTGATAGTCTTGTTATAGTACTCTGTTTGCTAGTTAGCATAGTAGTCGCGTATGTACACGTGTCAGATACGGACCATTTTGCGCGACACAGTTCCAGAAGAGCGGGTTCCATACGATGGTTCCAACCGAGAGCCAGAAGGAACGTTTGCTAAAGTCGACGAGTGAAGAGAGGTCTACTTGGGACATAATGTACAAATTCTATGTGCAGAGGAGGAGGGAGGAAGGGGGAGATAGGTAAGAGGCTAAATAAGATAATAATTAGTGACGTAGACCGTGGGCAATTGGTAGGCGCGCGCTTAGTGCAAGGGACGGCTTCGCTTTGACCTCCACATCGAATTTCATTGATTTTTATCCCCAATCTTCTCAAGCTTGGAGATTATGTCGAGAAAATCTACGAGAAAGAGAACACAAATATCGTATGCAGACCTTTTAGGAGACACGCAGCCAGAACCTTCATCCTCCAAGAGCAAACGCAAACGAAAAGGTACGTTATTCATTTCATTTATATCATCCCCTCAGCTCATACCTTTAAAGAGGACAGTGACTTTGAGGCCGAACAGGACGAAGAAGAGGAAGCTGACGAACCCGGGTTAGGCGAAGAGACACCAATATCTTCGCCTCCAACTCCCGTCTCGGAATCCAACTCTGAACCAGACGAATCCCAACCGAAACAACCCAAGAAACCGGATGAAAAGGCCATACCAAGCACAACTTCCAAACTCCCCCGACGAACTTCCATACGGGAAGCCAACTCTCGTACTCGTCCGTGTCCTGCGTTCTTTCCGAATCCGGCTGTTCGACTAGGCTCTGATTGCGGATTGTTTGAGGTGCAAGAACTCGTGACAGCAGACGGGGAAAGGAACGCTAGGAATACTAGAAAGGCGAGGGATGATATAGGGATGAATGTAGGAGCTGGGCCAGTGCTCGATCTGTGCGAGGATTTGGGATGGTTCAAGGAAGCCAGGGTCGGAGGGGCTGAGAGGAGACCGCGGGTGTACGAGAATGTGAGGATCAAGGCTGGCGATTGGGATGTCGTGCAAGAGAGGTGTGCCAATTTCTCAACTGGGGTTGACGTCTACTTACTGTCGAATTTAAGCGATGCAGAACCTTATATCTCATGTGGACAACTTACTCAGCCAAATTCGATGACATGCCTAATGGGTCCATTTGGCGAACAACAGCCGGTACAATTCAAACGGTTTGAAACCTGTTCGCTGGGTAAGCTTGCTTCCTTATCCCTGGATTTTACACTAACGAAACCAGTGCTATAGACAAGTACTGGCCATCTAGCCGAGCTCTCGTGTTCAACGCTGGCAATCCTGTCTGGGGCCTGGACTGGTGTCCCACTTCTGAATCCTTCTCCGCCAGTACGTCGTCTCTGGCCACCAGCTAACCGCATCTGACCCTCTTGATCCGAAAGAACACGGCTTTGCGCAGTATCTCGCAGTATCCACCATCCCGGCCTCTCCGCCACCTTCACACACAGGTCCTCCCCCACTTGGACCAGACCAATTTCCCAAAAGCGCCATCCAAATATGGCGTTTCGGAGCGAGCAAAGCACCGACTGACAAAACGGACCTGGGCACAGCTACTTGCGCGCTTATAGTGTGTTTGGACGTACCACCCGCAAGGATGCTGAAATGGTGTCCATTGCCGACTGATGACGCAGACGAGGTGGGACACTCTCTGGTTAGATTGGCTCATTTGAACGCACTCCCGTTTGATGTAGCCCGGGAAAGACGGGGAACAGCGGAAACTAGGTATACTGGCTGGAGTGTTCGGAGATGGGTCCATCACCTTGTACGCTATCCCAGAGCCGGGCAATTTCGGTACAGAACCAGCATTCAGTAAGTACTACTTCCAGTTCAGCGATAAGATAAATTAATATATTAGCAGTCCAGCCCCCCCGTGCGCTCGTACGCATAACTCTACCCGATGCCCGGTTTACATGTTTGGACTGGGCGAATAGCGAGGTGCTAGCTTTTGGCTGTTCAAATGGTAAGTCCCCTTCCCATATCCTACCCTCGATTGCTCACCAATCGAAAAGGACACATTGCCGTGTACAACCTCAAGTCGTCCATTCAGGGCGAAAACACTTCCGGTTCGTACATTCCCCTCTCCCCACTTCCCTCGTGTCCTAACGGAAGCATCAGATCTCCCCCTCCTCCCAACACACTACATATCCATTCACCAATCCCGCGTCCAATCCCTGAAATGGGTCCGCATACCTTCTCAACCTACCAATCCAAGTCAAGACGAAAACCCGACGATCATCATCTCTGGCGGGTTCGATGGACACGTGTACGCTACCGACTCGAGACACCCCGGTGGGATGGGGGTTAGCATGTTTCGGTGCCGAGGTGCGTCGGTTTGTTTGGACTTGGCGATGGCTGTGTTTATATTAGTTTGCGTGTAGATGTGATTCAGAGCGTGGCGTTTTCGTCGTATGGCGCTGGGATCATCTCGAATGAGCATGAGAATATGGTCAAGTTTACGGGATTGCAGCCGGTGGTGCTTGGGAGAGGACACAATGTGACTGAAGTGCGCGGTCCAGTATGGGCAAGTAATCTCTCTCATTCACCTTAATATAGCAATTCACAGTTCGGTGTAGGATATCGCTACATCCGACTTGCACCCTCAAGTTGCAGTCGCAAGCTCAGATGGTACGTTGACGATTACAAATTTGTTAAAGTATATGAGAAAGGGATCACCTATGGTCAGTTTAAACCCCCACAGCAAAAAGGATATTAACGTGCCGCATAGCCTTCGTTTGTCCACACAATCTACCGAATGGACTACAACCCTGAGACCAAAGAACTCCGGATGCTCGACATGTTCGTCCCTCGCGTACGTCTCTCGCCTCCCACATCCGGCACACAAATCTTACCTAGCGCACAGGAATACAAAGATCCTCGGTTCCTGAGCAAATCCCGTGGGCTACCTCAAGGCGTTACTCCCCCAAACGCAACGCCCGCCCAACGCATCACGGCCGAACGAGAGCGAGACGGGTTCGGGACATGGGCCACCGAGATCGGTGAATTTTCCCCACCTCGCTGTTTCTTTCTCCGGTCTGATCGTTCCCGGTTCCTGCTTTGATGCAGGGATACACTGCGCATGTTGGCAACCTTGTCGGCTCGCCCAGGCTGGTGTACTGGCGTCTGGAGGAGCGAGTGGGCTTGTTCGGATCGATGTTCTCAAGGGGCTGGTTTCTAGCCGCAGGAAAGACCAGAACGGGGACGAGGACGAGGAGATGGACGAGGATTGATCGTGGAGCGTATGGCGCCATGGGTGGACACCGGGAATCATGAATGGAGAGGCCAATGGCGAATCGTCTGGCCACGAGCGGCCTAGGGTCGGTTGAGGGCCGCGGGAGATCCCATTAAGCCTCGATGATTTACGCATTTTGTGGCGCGCTATGCCTGTGGGGCCGCACGATGCCATTACTCCTCGGACTTGAATGCCTATTTGACGCCAAGGGCTGTACCTGAGATTTCATTGCATCCGTTACTGGCTCCTCGTGTATTTCGTTGAACGATGGTCGGACTTGAAAATATAGTCTTTTGAAGGCTAGTGTAACTAGCGCAGCGACGCCCTCGGCCGACTCGATCAAAGCTAGGATAATAAATTGCCCAAAGAAATTACACATGCACCATATCTATTTCTTCTTCTTTGGCTTTTTCTTCTTTGCCCCCCCACCCGCAGCTGCCGTTGATCCAGCGCCAGGCACAGGCGTGACGGCCCGGTCCGACGACGGGGCCGCCACTGCCGCATCGAGCAAGGCAGGAGCAAGTGGTGGAGGTGCGGTCCGATTTTGCATTTTCCGCATGAGTTCAAGGTTAAGCGTCTCGAATCGGCCAAGCATGATGGACGAGTGCGTGCGAAATTTAAGGCACTAGACATGGAGGAAGAATGCGGGGTGAATAGTAGCGTGTAGGATGTGGGGAAGGGGAAAAGGGGAAAAGGTCAAGGGGACGACAACGTACAGTCTCATCATCGGTTATTTTCAGTACGATCACGCCCTGTGTGGGTTTCCACTTCACGACATAACGCGTCTGGGAGACTGATCAGTCCAAGATGTTATGGGCAGACAAAGCGGGAACATACACGAGTAGGAGACTTTGTGTAGAGCGCCTCGGCGGCCTCTTGAAACTCGTTCCAGGCAGTGATGTAGACCATCGGGACAAAGGGAATGTGCGTTCAGTCGATTGAACTGCGATCCTTTGTCGTGGGAACAGACGTGAAGGGTACCTGTGTACTGGGAATAGAGTATGGCGATCTGCTAGTCGCTGTCGCACCCCGCAATAGGAGAGGTCGGGTTAGCGTTGGTTCGAAAGCTGAGACGTCAAAAAAGTCGTTCCGTCAAACAGGCAACCTCTCGTGCCTGGAGGGACACGCCAGGAAAATGGGGTCGCAACGGGGGGGCATCACCTTGATAGGCATCGTGAGGCAACTCACGTGAGGGTGTCTGACCAGACAACTTGCCCGGACAAAAGTAGCCACACCCTCTCACTCGCCGTCATTTCGAGCATGACAGGTGAAAGTCCCGACTCTGCTGTAGGGTTACGCGGGGCAAACACAGAAATAGCTGCACCGCTACGAGTTTTCTCTACGAGATTACAATGAATGCCTGGTTGTAAATAGTGGATTCGAGGTTTCTCTTGCACAAAACGCGGTGAAAGTCGTTTAGAGCAAAGGAACTTGAGGCTTCCGACCACGTTTTACACGAGAGAAAACTCGGAATTCCCCGTAGTGCACGTACTTTTTGGGGCTGTGTTAAATTTTGTTGATAATGTCACGATCTTTCCAGGGACGGTAAAACGTCGCTGGGGGATGTCATGGGGAGGCGTCTGGGCGTCCCAGCTTGCTTGTTTGATTCCTGCTTTTACGTTCAGGACACCAGTGTGTATCTATTAAATGTGAAATGCATTTGTGGCCCAATGTATTCAGTGCATATATACACAATAGTCAGCTGCCCGGGGGGCGGCGCTTGGCTACATGAACACGATGGTCAAACCGAGGCCGTAAACAAGAAGAGGGGTGAAGCGAGACCAGGGGTACACGATGAACAGGGGGGGGGGCGTTACTAAGTAACTGAGACGTTCTAAACGGGGCCCCGAGGGCGAGAGAAGATAAAACTACAGCTAACCACACACGTGTCCTCAAAAACAGGCCTGACAATCCATGCAGAAGTGAGCCCCACGACGCATGAAGACGACTTGAAAACACCTGCAAGATTTCAACTTTTTCATATGTTTTCAGGCCAACCAAAACGAGGGCCTCCCCGCAGTGGCATGTTGGTTTAGGAAATGATGGCGAGAACAAGGACTAACTTGTGGTTTCTTTCATCTATAGTGGTGAGTTATCTCATAGTGGCAACCGGGCATGCCACCTAGAAAGCTTTGTCATGCCCGGTTGCAGTGAGACGAGACGGACGATATAACCAGTCTTGGGACGCTTTCGTCTCGTCCCGAGCCAAGCTATAGGTCGGGTGATTGGGTTCGGAGACGAACGGCGAGAAAAAATCGCGTGATCATAAGACTTTTTGTTCTCCTTTCCCCTCCGAATTCACCATGTGATAAGGTATTTTATGCCGTATATAGGTATTATAGTGTAGAACGGAGCGGCGGGATCTGCATCCGAGCCAGCCCATATATGTCCATGCACAGGGCGAAAATGTGCAAGCATCGACCAACGATGGACGCATACAAAGGACCCCTCACCCCCGACGACAAGGCCGCATACGCGCGCGACGGCTTTGTGTTTGTACCAGGCCTCATCCCCGACGCCGACCTAGCCGTCCTGCGCGGCGCCTGCGATCGCGTCGTGGCCAAGACGCGGGCCGGCGAGTGGCCGCATCGCCGGATCGTGGGCAAACAGTTTCCCCCGTTCGATGGCGACTATCCAGACTCGTGGGGTGTACAGCACGTCATGCACCCCGCGCTTGGCGAACCGGCGTTTGTGCGCTGGCTCGGCTCCGATCGTGTTGTTGGCGCGGCTGCGTCCCTTTTGGAATGTCGTGAGGACGAGATCCAGATGGGTAAGTGATGCGCGTGGCGTGGCGAGATCGTTACACAATCGTTGATATAACCAGAGCTTTTCAATGTCCTTATTAATCCGGAGCGGCACAAGTTTGCATTGCGCTGGCACCGAGACGACGTCCCTGAGATTGCCAGCCTCGAGGAGGAAGTCGAGAGATTGAAAACCAATTTTTACGGGGTAAGTCTCGACTTGTTGGCAATCTACCCCACCAAACTGAGTATCGCGCGCTGTATGTGCTATACATACACTAGGTACAGTGGAACACGTGAGTCTAGCCACTGCTTCTCGCTATACCCATCATTGTGGCTGAGCTGGTTCGCCAGGGCGCTGTACGATGACGCCTGCCTCTATGTCGTTCCAGGCTCGCACCGCGTGCCCAGATCGGCCGAACAGCGAGCCCTGTCGATGACCCAAGATGCCCCGGCCGACCCGATGGAGATGCCCGGAGCGATCTGCGTCAAGCTCAAAGGTCAGCACGTTTCATTTCAGCACGCATCCACTAATAACTCGATCATTTTCAGCCGGAGACACCGTATTCTATCAAAATAACATATTGCACACGGCCGCATACGACCCCGAGATCAAGCGTGCGACGCTGCACGCCAACTTTGGCGACATCCGGGGTGGCGACCGCCGCGCGCGCATGATCCTCCAACACAAAGTCGACTGGATCCGGGACGACGCGTTTGAGGCCACCTTTCAAAACCCCGTGTCGCCCCAAACCGACGCCGTGGCATTGCGCCTCAAAGGAATGAAAGACCGGCTGCTCGCCATGGCCGATTCGGTCGATGTCGAAAAGATTGGATTCTCGCAACAGGGCTGATGTGGTACGTCTGTTCGTCTCGTACCGCACCGCAAATGGGCGCTGAGCGCGATCTATGCTCAGTCTGGACAAGGCCGGGTGCACATCCATGCGTGTATCATATCAGCTGTCGCGGGCTTTTTGCGAATCTATCTCCTTCACAGCGTTCGCACGCGGCAAGCCCCGCTGTGCTGTACTCGACTAGGAATGCATCCCGAACAATCAGTCTCCTCGTGGACGTGATTACCCCCGAGATAGCCGGGCTCAGGTGGCACGCTGTAGGTAAGCATTATGCAAAGATCGGGGGCACGGCCACCCGGTTCGCCCGGGCGACGATCGTCGCTGCGTGCCCTTCCGGCGGGAACGCGTGTTCATCGCGGAATCCGCCGCTCTCGACGCGTGCTCCACTTTTGATGCGCTCAGAGCATCTTCCCTGCGCGCCTCTTCTGGCCGTACACGCAGCGGACATCGGGGAGCACCACCCGCACCACCCCTCACTCTACACGTGTTCTCGTCTAGGATTAAGCATCGGCAGTCCTGATCTAGCAACTCGCAGCAACAGCTCAACTCCGACGTCCAGCCATTTACATTTATTTGCATTTTCTAGGAACCAGTGATACGTCATGAGGGTCGCCGGGCCCGCCGCCGGGATATCTGAATAGACAGGGGCGCAACCGCACGGGGTGGATGTAAAGGTTATCCTCCCGCGCTCGGGTTGGCTTAGCCGTTGGTATCAAGTTCTAGTCGCGATCACAAGAGGTTCTGCTTACCCTCATTCTCGCTCTCTTGTTTACGTGAGGCAGCAAATGCGCGTGGGTTCTGAGCGTTGCGTTCTAGGTATGATCTTTCGTCCAAGTCCGAACGCAGACTAGACCATTGTCGGGCAGAGGGCAGAGGGGGGTTCAAAGACGCAATAATGTCGTCTTTGCGCGTCTGGCTGGGCCTTTCATTTCAGCCCGATGGCGATGTGAGTCTTTGCCCGATCCGGTATGTTCAGCCTAATCTCGGTGAACTCTGTTACAGGGTATATGCGATAAGGTCGAGTCGCGCGTCGAGTAGATTCACGTATCTGTCAACCTCCACTCGAACCTCCACTACGACTAAACTCGAGCCCACATGCCCGCCCTTCTCACGACAACCGCTCTATCCCAACTCTATACGCAAGGAATTCTCCCGGAACAGGTCTATTCTAGCACACCGGATATCAGAAATCCGGTATCGGGCTAAAAACAGAATTTGACTTTCAGAGCCACAAAGTTAGGGGGTAAATGAGTGGCTCACCCATCATGGCTGTCACATCTCGGCGGGCCAAGGAAGGAAGGAATTCGGGCACGGCTGACAGAGGGAATTGACAACACGTTCCACGTCAGCAAATTCGGCGCGGCGACCGACGACGGCGACAACATTCAGCTGTCAATTTCCGTGACTCTTTTTTGTTCATTTACGTCTCTGCCGCTCGGCATGTCAATCCAACGTCCGATCGTGGTATACAAACATCGACCGACTAGCTGGCGCATCGATCGGTGCACTTGTACGACCATCTTGCTATCTAATCTCAGCTGGTGGTGCATCGGGTCGAAGTTTCTTACTTGGGGTTGTTTACTACGAGAACGTGCGAGAGTATCGTGAGACAATCGTATCGCTGTATATGGGTACCGGGACGGTATCGTACGTGGCCCGGAGCAAAAGTCCCAGCTAGGAAAAGTTGGCCAAGACATCGATAGCAACTCGCGAGTTCGCTCGCAGAAGGAGAACGCAGAAGAGCGGGGACGTCGAGGGAAGGAATGAGCGCGACGGCGCCGGCAGACCAATAATCTGCCGGTGCTCGTCGTCTGGCACGTCAGAGATAAGACAATATTTCATTGATTTGGAAGAAGATATACAGAAACCCCATACACACTCGCCAGTCCATGAATGTCCCGTGGGTACAAGTAAAACAGCGTTCATTGCAAGAAATGTGAGTGATGGGTATTAATACAATGCAGATGCCAGCCAAAACGAAACAGCAACGGGAGGGGGGGTACTGGTACAGGGTGCGAGTCGGGGTGGTACACATTAGGCACAGTATAGCGTTTTGGGATAGCGAGATTCGTGACTAGGGTCGAAGTATGGGGCAGCGGGGCAAATTACAGTCGGTAGTGGGTAATATGTCGCATGATTGTAAGCGAAGCAATAATTTCTGGATAGGAGCATCAGCATACCAACGTGCGAGACATCGCGACGAGAAGCACGCACCGACACTGAGGTGAATCCAGGTCCCACAGATCGATAGGCACGACGTCCGTCGGCCGGGGATGAGCACGTCGCTCCGAGAGTAATCGGCCACATGGTACCCCGCAGCATTGGTCAACTGGCGAGCGAAATAAGCGTCTGGAGGATGAGCGCGCGACAGGCGGAATGACGTACCGACCACTCGTGACCGTCCGTGCCGGCTTGCCATTTGTACTCCATGCCGTCGCTCCCAACAAACTTGCGACAGTGCGAAGAGCTGGGACGCAGCGTCAGCGGCGGTGATTGCCAATCGCAAACGAGACTCACCTGCTGCCGGACCGGCGCAGATACTTGTCCATGACCATGCAGTTGCGCCCAAACTGGACGCTGCCGAGCGCGACGCCCTTGGCGCCATAGTCGAGCACGGCGTCGGGCGAGATGGTGCCGTGAAAGTCGGGCCTGCCCGGCGCGCTCACGAGGTGCGACTCGGTTCCGCCCGAGACCGTGAGCATGACGACTGCGCGCTCTGGGAAAGGGTTAGCTGCGGAGCGCCTCTCGACTGCCGGCGAGCTCACCTGGTCGGTTCATGGTGCAGTCGAGACGCACCGTCAGCCGGTCCTCGACGTCGCGGAACTGGGTGTTGGTGAGCGAGCCTGGTGGGTGGTCAGCGGGAGCAAGACGGGCCGGTGATGTGCGCACCAGTCTCGTCAATGAGGTAGAATCCGTCGACAAAAGTCATTGTGTGTGAACGGGAATGCAAGATGTGGGGATGGAGTAGATGGCGGCGCGACAAGGGGTATTTGTACGAGACTGGACAAAGTCAAGTGTCGCCGAGGCAGTTTCCGGCAGGCAAGATCCCGCCCAGAGATCTGGGTCCATCATTTGCAACGCACCAAGATCATCCCCTGCCCGCCCACTCCCCCGGGCCGCCCCTGAACTGCAAATCGGCCCCGGTGCGGCTGGTGTGGCTTTGTGTTCTATCGAGTGCGACTGGCGCTCGCATGTTTCAGCTCTGTTCAGCGTCCCGGCGTATCAATGCCCGGCTGGGGAGGCGAAAAGAGCTGTTTAGCCCTGTCGAAGCGGGCGAGGACCGAACAGGGGTATGGCCATGACATTTGTGATAAATGAATCTATCTATCGACCGATATTCGGTTTGGCCGATCCCGGCGTTGTCGGTCCAGCCATCGTGCATAATGAGGCGCTACGATTTTAATTTCGGCGGAATGTTGTCGGAATAGGCGCGTTGTAGGCAGGTAGTTGCAACCCAAGAACTCAGGCTGCGTAATCTCACTTGGGCTCTCGCGGCTGAAAGCAAGACTTCTTGGGTTTAGATGTGGCTGGTGTTGGACCGGCATCCCCGAACACGGTGAGCGGTGCACGGAAACAGCGACAACCCACACGCGCACGCCCGGTTATCGAATGGGTGAATCTTGGGACAGTCATCGCCAAGGCACTAGCCATTCTGAGCAGCAATGCGCAGTATCACGCCGATGTGCCAGACTCAACTGCTCCCGAAAATGAGGCATTTTCCTCAGCTACCAAATAAAATTAATGATGCCAGCATAATTATTTGGTTCCGCTCATCAGTCGCGGTTTGTTTGGCCAGCCAAGTTGATCTCCGACTAGGTTCACACACGCCGAAGCGCCGGGCGGGCTACCGGCACGAGCTCCCGGGGCGTTTGCCCGACTCCTATTTCAAGGCGAGCATGAGTAACAAGATTCAAAGCCCGCTCTCAGGGCCTTGCAAAGGCGTCTAGCGTCATTGCGACCGGACAAAGGGCAGCTTGGCTTCGATGTCGACGTCGACTCGAGCGCTGTTTCACAGTCCATACAGAAATAATTTACCAAAAGTGGGTGATTGCCCATAGAGTTTCGCACAAGCGCTGCGACAATGGTAACTTTTTCGGGGTAAAATGAATGCACGATATCCACGCATTTGGCTAACGTTAGGTCATTGTCCAGCCTCCACGATATACGTGATCGCAGTGATCCTACGAAGAAGGATGCCCGATGACCCCGTACGGGCGGTGAAATGCGAGGCGTGGCGCATCGTGTCCAGTCAGCGCCGAGCGCACCGCGTACGTATGGGCGCCAAATGCACAACGGCCGATACACCGCCCATCCTGAAATTAAACCATACGAAATATAGCTCCCTTTGCATGTGGATCTAGGATATCCACAGAAAGTGCACAGACTTGGAATCCGACCCCTATGTATCATAATGAATTTGTTCGGCCGCGACCCAGCGTGGAAACAGCCCATGCACGCATGGTATGTCCAAAATCATAGGCAATCGGGATGAGCAGGGTGTCGGCCGGTCACATGAGCACAGGGGGCGAGGGGGCCGCCTTCGGAACCGCCGTCCGTCCCTGCGCAGCTGCGTGATCGACGAAAGGCGGGGTGCCGTATGGGGTAGTTAGGCCCACCCCGTGATGCGCGCGTGACCGTCTTGAGGCTGATGAGCTATCGGACAAACATCTCAATGCACAACGTGGCTACGCCATAGCTCGTGGTATCGATTGTGAAACTCGTGTATTTACGAGAGGAGCGTGATGGCGATGGGCGATGGCGCGTGGTCTGTGGTTATGGCGCGGATCGTGCCGCGAACCTGTTTGTCTCTTGTCGTTCTTTGGGTAACTGGTAACTGAGATGAGGTGGAGCCGCGATTTTTTAGGTTGAAGGGTGTGGTGCCGCGAAATCTGGCTCCAAACAACGCGCAATGAAAGCGGTTTTACGTTTTTAGCCTCGGGCTAGATCTGTGAGATGCGCATACAAGGTACCTAGGCTGACCAGACGTAGTCCTAGGGCCGATCGATTTTGGAACGCTGTGCCTCAGATGGGGTGGACGGAATGTCTATTTGAACGTGTCAGATGAAAAAGGGCTACTTTTTACGATACGCAGCCGACAAAATCTTAAAAACGGGGGTACTGATGCAACGGCAGGCTGTCGGGATTGCGATAGCCAAGGCCGGTTGCGGCCGCCGCAGCGCGCACAGGGATCGTTCAGCCCATGGCAAAAACCTCGCCGTGTGTTGTGTGTGCCTAAATGAACCGAAAAGTGCTGCGTGCTTCTTGTCACAGTCTTGATCGAGGTTAGCGATTGTGCTTTCAACTTTTTTTTTTTCACCGGGCGTTTATGTATAGATTATCCGTCAGCTGAGAGCGGCGAGCCGGTTTCAGTTTGGACTCGAGGACGGTCTGGCCCCGCCTGTGCACAGTCCGGTTGTTTCCAGTCAGGGATGACGGGGTGTATGCGAGCTGAAAATTTGACTGTGATTCACAGACGCGCGGAAGAGTCAGGTGAGCTTGACGGAACACCGTGTTCTGCACACGGCAAATGTAGAGGTTCTGGACCGGTCCCCTACATGGTCGAGCCCCGTCGGCTGAGCGTATCATCTGCCCAGACTGTGTAAAAGTTGTCGTACAAAGCGACTCGATTGAGGTGGGGCGGCTGTTGTCCGACGCCGCCCTGCCAAATGGATAGAATATTTGGGGTCGCCCTCCAAAACAGGGAAGTAATCTCACAAGTCTATGTATGTTCATTCCGGCCCACAAAGTCCGTGTATTCGGGCTGTTCTACAAAGGTGATATGACATAATTAACCACGTATTCTCGCTCCGAACTGAGGTCTTACAACAACAAGGGAAAGCTGACATTAACAAGGGTCGCGTTTTGTTGTGGTTTCGATTTGATCAGCAGGGCGCGGAGTGTTGATCCCGATGCGGTCAGATTTGAATTCGCCACAGCCTTGATTGACAACGTAAATGTGGGGTGGCGGAATCAACTGAGGAGAATAGACATTGGCGTAAAGTACGTGGGAATAAAGTAGACAAATGGGGTGTACATGGTGTGGGCCGCAGCAGTTATCATGTCAAACGGATATTCTTGGAGCGCTAAAGCTGAGACCAAGGTTTTTGTTCAGCGCTGGATTTTCGCGCGCTCGGGCGATCGCGACGAGAACGGCGACAAAGGACAATAGCGAGCTAAAGTACGCGGATAAACTGCGTCCCGTGACGATGATCGGCCACTCACGCCAAAATCTGGACACAATGAGCCTGCGCAGCCAGAGGGCGATGCACGCTAGGTCCCGTGGCTGGTGTGGCTGACTTGATATGTCACGGCTGTCTGGCAAATTAGGAGCAGGAGGACGCGCATCGATGAAGCGAAGAGCCACAGGGGAGCGACAGCCGGGACAAGGGGGCGCCGACGTGCGAAGTGTCGCTAGCAGGGATTGGGACACGGCGGAAGCATGTGTTATGTCCGTGTGATGGATAATGAGTGTCGGGGATGTGTTGTCCCCGTCGCCCCTTGCGGGTCGAATATCCGCACCAGTTGTTCGCTTGAGTTTGGGCGTAAGGTAATTGAAGCCGGCGGCTTGTAATATTATGCTAGCCCGGATTAAGAGTTGCTCGAGGCTTCGAGGAGTTGATTGGGATTGGGGGTCGTCGACTAGTGTCACAGGATTTCCGTACGAGTTGCGAGATTGCTGCAAGTACGCTGCGTGCCATTGTAGAAAACATGTCCGATGCGTCAGGTGCTTTTGAGGCGCGATCGTGCAAAATGCCTCAAGCGGCCCCATGCTGGTCGATACCCGCTCCCCGCCCTCGGCATCTAGTGTGTGGCTCGACATGGACATTGTCTCTGCTGAACCCGAACAGATGAGACACTCTTCCTCCTCTTCTTGCTCGTCGACGTTTCGAGGCAGTGCGATATTGTCGCCGCGAACGGTGACCTCGCCAATCCGCATATTTGCGAGGTCTTTTCGTATTTGTTCGGTGAGGTCGACTCTGCGTCGACGGAGGTAGTAGAGTATACCGGCTCGTTGTGTTTCGTGGAGGACAGAAAGTAGAGCTGTTACGAGGAGTAGGGCCCGCCAGCTAAGTCGTCCGCCGTCTTTCAGATGAGGAAAGCCCGTGGGGAGCGTTGGCTGCATTTGTATAGGGAGAAGCGAGACTCGTTGGATGGCGTTGAAAAGTAAAAAGGCAGTCTAACAAGGTTCTACGTAAAATCTTGGTACGTACATATGTGATCTGGGTGCACTCACCGCAACGTCCACCCTTCCTATCATTCCTTGCTCGTCTTCGCTCATGGGTGAGCCTCGGCGATGAAGCCAGTCCCATATCTTTCTCCAGCCTCGAGGAGCAGTGTCCTCGGTTATTGACAGTTCAGACTCAGTTGGAATGTCGGTATCAAAGTTGGAGCCAAGGTGAGTGCGAACTCTTGCGCTTCCGTCAACCCAGCAGTAGAGAGAATAAGCAAGCAGTGCGAATTTAATGGATGTTTTGGTCGTTGATGGCATCATGGTCCTCCTGGGTCTATAACCCTAACAAAAAAGATTCAGATTTATGTCCACAGTATAGGTTAATTAAAGGAGAGCGTGTAAGACGGTGTTTGCGGCGTGGTGGTTGTGTGGTGGCAAGGGGCAATGCATCACGTGCGTGTGAAGCCCCTAAACTTGACATTGACGACCACCAGACAAACACTACCCCTATCAAGTAAGTCCTGCAGATTCAGTATCGTGACAGCCCTAACACGCCATATATACATGCACTTTAGCCATATAGTCTTCCCACGATGAACAAGAAGTCCCAAAGCGCGACTGCACTCCGTCGCCTCATGTAGGTACACTCCCCTATCTTACGTGTTCTGATACCGAAGGAAATCCGCAGGACAGAGTACAAGCAGCTCACTACAAATGGCTCGCCAGATAGCATGTTCACTGCAGGTACGTACCTTCTTGCCAATCCTCACCGCCATTCGTCCACGTTGCTTGTTATCGACCTGACCCTGTTTCCCCAACCCAGGACCCGTTTCAGAGGACAACTTTTTCGAATGGGAGGCGCTCATTAACGGGCCGAAAGACACGCCCTATGTCAGTTGATTTTGGATTTGGCAAGGCCGTGCCCAATAATGCTTGTTTTCTAAACTGACTCGGATCCGCGAAGGAAGGGGGCGTCTTTTTAGCCAAGTTAGAGTTTGTGAGTGAGATTTTGTTCATGTGTGGGTGATAGGAGACTGATGTGTGTTTTTTTCAGCCCAGTGATTACCCGTTGAACCCATTCAAGATGAGGTTCGACCCACCGCTGCTCCACCCGAACGGTTAGTGGAGCATAATTACCTTCGGACCCGATTAACATGTATCTATTTAGTATACGCCGACGGAAATGTATGCATCTCGATATTACACTCTCCCGGAGACGATCCGAACATGTACGAGCTCGCTTCGGAGCGGTGGAGTCCCGTCCAGAGCGTGGAAAAGGTCATCCTAAGCGTGATATCAATGCTTGCAGGTATGTCGTCAAATCAAAGCAATGTGGAAAGGGGGTATTGGGCGCCGCAATATTGACTCATTTCATCCTGAAAGAACCTAATCTCGAAAGTGGTGCAAACGTCGACTGTTGCAAACTCTACCGTGAAAACAAGCCTGTGTGTCTTGTCCCCTTGCTCGCGTGAGAACTTTGCTAACGGTGCACACAGGAGTTTGAGCGTCAGGTTCGAGCATCAGTGAGGGAGTTGTTGGGTCTCTGAGGGGTAGATTGGGAGCGCATGGCGTCTGTACCAGAGTTACCGCACGGATGTTGTTACACAATGTTACATAAATATCCACGGACACCTGATCGCACCGGCCAGCATGACCGAATAGGAAAACGCTATTTCTCCTTGTTCTGTGGCACCTCCGCACAACCTTCGCCCTAGAATTGGCTGAACTGAACCTTACCCGGCTTATGGCAAAGTTGACACCTGACTAGAAAACTAACTGAGGCTTTTTCTCGAATCGCTGTCGTCTCGTGCCATTCAAACCAAGTGCCATTCGAACCAACTTCCTCTGTCCCATTAAACGGGCTCGTAGGGGCTCGTCTACGACTTTGACCAACATGTCAGACGACGTACTCATCATATCATCATCTCCTGAGCCCGAGGATCTAGGGACAATGTACCGTAACAAGGGCAAAGGCTGCGCCACGAACTATTCTCTTGTTGATCTTACCCTCGAGAACGACATGACAACCTGTATCAACCTTGAAGATGGTCCCAGCGAGTATGGAACTGCTCTGAATACTCCTGCGGATCGCGTCCCTCATTTGGATGATCCGACTATCCAAGAACCGCAAGCGAGCGGATCTGGCGCGCAAGAGGAGGAACCGGAATTGCCCGAGGATCCAGTGGAACGCACAATCCTGCAAGTACTAGGTATCATTCCGAACGTAGACCCAGAACATCTACGCGCTCTCGTCCTTTCATACGAGTCGCAAAGCGAGGAAGTTGATGTACGTGTTCTGGGTGCTTTACCGGACCAAACATTAACGCTACTTTTTTTCAGATCAGCACTAATATAGTATCTCAGCTATTGGAGAATCCAGATTACCCTAAGGTTGAACCTCTGAAGCGCAAAGGTGGTGACGACGACGACGAAGATGGTCCGAACAAGCGACCCAAAGTGGACTATCTGGCGAAGGGGCGGGTAGCGCCTACGGACATTAGCTACATGAACTACGCTATAGTGGGTCCCGTTCTACATTGTTTGTCTTTACTTAAAGTATTGTCTTGCAGGACCACTTAATGCGGGTCGATTTTCCACAAATTCCGAAAGACTAGTGAGTCGGTTGGTCTTCCCGGAGGAGCCCGTCATTAATCATAATCCATTCGTAGCATCAAAAAGGTCTTTTTCAAGCACGGCACGCTGTACGCGCCTGCCTACTTCACTCTCAGAAGTGACCTGGAAACCGGGAATAAATTTATCGTCAAGAAGACTGCGAATCGTTCCGAGTCGTCCCGCGGTAAACGCAAGGCGCTACCAGAGAACAAAGAGTTCGAGAGAGAGAGGAAGTGGCTCCTCCAGTTTCTCGGTGGGCCGTTTAACTTCTGGGTGGATCCGACGTTTATTCGATATTTGCAGAGGATGAGCAGGCTAAAAAGGCAGAGGAAGCGGAGCTGGCAGAGTGCGAACAAAATGGAACAGGAGTCGAATGCGGATGTTGTTTTGGTGACTTTCCCTTCGTGAGTTATCGGATGCTTTGGGCTGCGCGGCCTTACGCTCACCACCCATGTAGTCTTGGATGGTCCAATGCCCCGAAGCCCACCTTTTCTGTCGCGAATGTGCTCGTCGGTCCGCCGAAGAATGTATCGGGAACCGCAAGACTAACCTCGTTTGTATGGACCAATCAGGGTGCAAGCTCGCCTTTGCGGAAAGCGAGATCGAGCGATTCCTGCCCGCAAAATCTTTGGAACTTTGGCACAGGATCAAACAAGAACAGGATATTGAGCTCGTGCGTGTCTCTGATTTCGCCTGACTATACTCTAGGCAACCTTACGTTCTCGCGTGGTAGGCTCAAATTCCTGGCCTGGAGAGTTGCCCATTCTGCTCATATGCAGTGGTAATCGAAAACGAGCAGGAGCGTCTGTTCCGGTGCGAGAACGCTCGGTGCGGCATTGTGAGTTGTAGGGAGTGTAAAAAAGAGGTGAGTTGGTGTAGCGCACCATTATGAACCGCACTCCCACTTACGCTCTGAACAGGATCATTTGCCAAAGACGTGTAAAGGTGGGTTGCTGCGTCACGTGCTGGGCTTTTCTATCACACTAAGCGTCACACCCTCAGAGGTAGAAGAGGACAAGGTCCTGGATGGCAGACACGCAGTGGAGGAAGCAATGAGTACGTGTTACTCGACTATACATCCTTTCCTTGAAACGCTAAACTACGGATTGTAGCGAAAGCACTTATGCGAAACTGTCCTAAATGCGGCCAAAGTACGATGACTTTCTTTTTACTCTTGTAGTCTGCTCCTTACCATCTGCTTGAAGATTTCGTCAAGGAATCGGGCTGCAACAAGATGACCTGTCCAAAGTGCAGATCCCTATCGTGTTATGTTTGTCGAAAGGTTATCAAGGGGTACGATCATTTTGATCAGGTAAGATTTTCAGCGTTTGTTAGTTGTGCTTGGTAACCTTAGGACTGCCTTCAATAGACTCCGCAAGGTGCGGCCCAGAGGGTGAGACGTGTCTTTCATATTTAAATGTTTCTGATTACTGACCTCATTGTGAATAGGCCGGTCAGTCGTCGTCTTCCAAATCCAAAGTGAGTTTTGATTATCTGTTAAGTCAGGATTCACCTAATTCACGTTTGCACATCCAGTGTCCACTCTGGGACTCCGTGGATCAGAGACACGCAGACGAGGTGTGGGCAAAATTATAGTGCCATTATTATAAACCTTTATTTACAACCCCGTTCTATCAGGTTAAGAGAGCGGCAGAGGCCGCCCAAGAAGAATACCGACGTATCCATCCCGAACTTGAGCAAGAGGACCTCGCGGTCGATCTACCAGCGGCGCCAGCTCCCCCGCCAGCTCCGGCACCGTTACTCCACGGTTTCATAATGCCTGGCGCTTTTCCTGGACCCCAGCAGTTAATTCCGCCTTTTAACTTTGGAGCTCCACAACCGTTCGGCCAGCAACCCCAGATCCTACTGCAACAAGCCCAACAACAACAACTCGCGCAGCAGGCTGGGGCGTTGGCGCAACATGGCAGGTACTTTGGTGGGATGCTTAATCCACAGCAGGTGTTTGAAGAGCTGCAAGCAAATCGAGCCGCTGATAGGCGACGACATAGGGAGGCTGCACTTCAACGAGAGCAGGAGCGGTTACAAGCTGCTGTGCGTGTCAGGGGTCGGGCTGTTGTAAACCCCCCTCCGCCTCCAGCCCCAGTTCCGGCAGCCAGGAGGAATCCTCGCCGTCGCTAGTAGATATGGACAGAGATTTTTCAGCTTTACCAGACGTTCTGCGCTTGTATAAATTTGGTCTGAGCCGGGTTTAATAATTTCACAGGAAGGCTAATGGGCCTATTTCCTCGGGTGTGCACGTCCCAACCTCTGTGCCTGTCTTTCTACCTCAAATAAGCATATACATTGCGTTTTCTCGAGTATAACAGATCTTCAAGTGTCATAAACACTGCGAGGTACTTTTATCACCAAGAAAGTACTTCTTAAACTGTGCCACCTCCACCGAACTCTTTGGTTGGTTGCGCCCCTTGACCATGGATTATATGCACATCACCCGGCATAGTTCAGTTCATGTGCCCATTTTATATTACTGCGAGCCTGGTCCCAGCTATGGTTGGTCGAGTTATTTGTCACGTAAAACTGTGGGACGGTGTCTCCTCGCCTAGGGGGGATTAGGCTTTTTTTTCAGGCAAAACGATGGGAAAATGTAGTGAAAGTGCAAAAGAAAAAATGGACTTGGCGGGTAAACGTTTTACCGTCAGCCTTTCTCATCGCTTTCCCTAGGGGAAAACCCCAATCCCCTAGAGTCAGGCGCTATCCGCACTCGCAGAGGTTCGATGGCTACCGTAGATGTTTGTGAGCTTACGGGCTAGTACAGTTCGCATATACATCGAAACGCTTCGCCGAGGGGCGCTTGATTATGTATTTAGCTTTTCGTTTGATACGTCGCCTGTTTCCCATTTTGTCGTCAAAGCAATGTTTTGCCCGTTTTCGGCGCTAAATTAAAGTTCGGTCAGCGCGAACTTTTGCAAACGACAGTAATGCGGCGCAGACGTCCGTGCCACTCTATATTTCGGGGGCACGAGCGACAGGAGAGCTTGTAGACGCCGTGTGTATGCGCCTACGGATCTACCAGTACTTCTTATAAAAATTACAGTAATCATTATAGCTTAGGGCTCATTGGGGCCCCATTGCTGCGGGGATTACGACAAATCTACTTTGCGCAACACCGGGCACGAGGTAGAGAATGTGATGTGAAAATATGTGATGTGAAAAGGGATACGAGGCTACAAACGTGCTATGAATGCCAACCCCCATAGGCAATACTACTAGTGCTGTTCAACTGTATACGGCTGTTTTTGGCTCGCCGATCAGATTCTCAAGCAAATCCCAATCTGCTACCGCCAACTGGCACGTAGTTCCTCGAGCTCTCGTTTAAGAAGAGCGGTCTCCTCGGCAATCTTTGCTGCTTCGCGTCGGGCTTGGTCTCTATCGAGTTGGGCAGCCTGAACCCTAGCCTCGTTTGCCCGTGCACCGTTTGCCTGTTTGAACGCTCTAGTACAACTCCACCAAGCATAGCAATCCAACTCACCTCTCGCAACGTCACATGGCTGATACTAAAATCACCCCAAGCTACAAGGTACTCCTCAGAGAGCCGCATGTGAGACCTGTTGATACCGCTACGCACTGCGATAGGATTTTCCGTTTCTGGCCCATGGTGTTCATGCCAGCTAATCCAAGGCAGAAGCGAATGCGATCTGGCTGCTTCCATGTTCTGCGGCTTTTGTTTGAAACCCGGATGTGCGATCTTGAGTACCTCCCATATAGTGAACACGTACCAGTAACATTGGGCTCGGAACAGGTGGTACTTGGGTTGGGAGGCAGATACAACGCGGGCGAGGACCAAGAGTTGTTCGAGTGTTACGTTGGGTAGTGTGAGGCTCGCTAGCTCGGCTGAGCGCCCGGCGTTCTCCACCAGTTGCGTTTTAAGGCCTGTTGCAGAGACGCAAAAACGGTCCTGGGCGGCCTCCCCCAACAGGTGATTCGAATCGGATGAAAAGCTGGGGCTGCTTGGGCCAGAACTAATGGAACGAAGAGGGCTATTTTCTCCGAATGAGAGTGTATTTACTGCGAAATAAAAGTTACGTACGTTGACGTGCCCTGCTGAGCCGTGTTGCTCTCTTCGTCCATCCAGTTTTCTAGCGAATTCGGCGGGCTACGCAACTCTTTCACAGGACACCGATCGACTTTGATATAGTTGACAAGGGTGCCGCTGGAGTTGGTAACTTTGAGTATGAGAAACTCGTGCTGTGCCCCAGTCCGAGCTTTGTAATAGAATACTTTTGGAACCATGACAGTTCCAACCGAATCCACAGCATGCGGATTGCGCAAAATTGCGTATAGCAGGTCGTCGGGCGTATGCAGCTGGTCGAAACCGGCCCTGCGGGCGAGGGAGCGAGGGAAAACGAAGACGTTGGGATGCATGGGTGTCTCCTGGTTCACCTTGCTGCCAGTCACGTTTCTCAGTAGCTTGATAACAGATTTAAAAATTGAGCTCATCAATGCGAGAAACAAGTCTGGACACCACTGTAGGAATCCAGGGCACTTAATGTGAGTTCGGGACTACTAATTGCACTTTTTAGGGGTTCCAGGGTGTGCTGC
>WSTK01000829.1:0-13815 GCA_019616945.1 Ceratobasidium sp. 414 | reverse complement strand
CTCAAACTCACAGGGACCAGCGACTGATTACTATCATAACCGTAGAGCTTCATTCGCGTGGCGACCGATCTGCGGTGATAGACACTGAAAAGAGACGTGCCAGACGCCCCAAAGCCACTGCTGAAAGTTTCATACTTGGGCTAGTGGTTAGTCCAGACCAGGTACCTCGAGCTCTGAAACTCGCGCAATCCTTGCCTGCTAGCGACCAAACTGCACCCATGGATGTGGACCAGTCCAAGGCTAGTCTTACAGCCGAATGCATAGCCTTGGTCCAGGCTTGCATCAAGGCAGGTTCTGCGGCAGATACGGCCAGCTACCAAATTATGTGTCGACATACGGAACTAGCCATGTGGTTTTTGAAGTGAGTAACCTGGCCTATTTAAACCCATCTTTCTGAACTATGTACAGGGTCAAAAAAACTCATCCAGATTTCAACAACCACGATGCCTGCCAGCTTTTGGTCGATTCAGGTGTGGAATGTAACGAGTCTAAAGTTAGACGCTGGCACAGCAATGGCCATATATGCTTGAGATTGATTCACGCAGGTATGTAGTTTGTTTGATGATGATATCACGACTAAATCTTTTCAGCTTCTATACACATCCTGGCGGCGATAGCAGTCTCAACTCTTCGAGACGTCACTAATCACCTTTCAGAACCCACCATTTCGGAGGTAGAACATGCCCTCCGGCGACCTCAGGAATACTTGACAGGTAAAGTGTAGCTGGATTTGTGTTTGCTGGCGCTGATACAACTTCAATTAGGCCCATTGGCTGGTTTGGCTATTACGGGAATCATCCAGTTTGTTCGTCAGACGCAAATCTGCCATCCCACCGGTGTTTGGCTGGGAGGACATCTATTTGGGGATTTAGGCGAAGATGACCTATATATGGATGAACTAATGAAGTACGTGACTAAGTAACATCTGGGAGTACCACTCAACCACCCTTGAAGGATCGGAAAAACTAATTATGCACAACTCCCACGAGAACATACTTGGCATGATCCCGTCCCCCCATTCATGACACCTCAAGATGCCAGCCAGGATTTAGCACCTAATTTTACTGAGATTATCGAAACCGGCTTTAACCCTGGGCTCTCGCAAAACAAGCTTTTACCGGAAGAACTTCGTGCCAATCCCAAAGCCAACGCCCAGTGGACCGAAGTTGAGCGGGGAAAAGCAGCTAAGGCCATCTGTCCAGCTACCATGGATGAGCTTCGTACGGTGGTGCGTACACTAGCCACCATCATATATGGTATTTACTAACAATTAGTCAGATATGTGAGCGGCTGAAAACTGGGGTTAAAGCCCCAGATAGTTATGTCAGAGTATCATCAAAACTATTGACCACGTACGTCTCTATATCTCTGTAATTACCATGCTCATTTGCAGTTTACAGGTCCAATTTACTCATTCATGGCGTCGGGGGCCCAGAGGAGGGCCTCATCGCTTTCGTGATGTCCGGTAACACCTTGATCCCCGAGATCTTGAAGTATATTACCCTGGTAGTCCAAGTGACCACCGATATCGGGGACCAAGTGGTGGATACGGCTAAAATTGGGCCTAAGTACAAATTCAATGGGTTTCATGTCGGTTTTTGGGGGAAAATGGCAAAATCTGTAGGTACTCCCACCAGTCTGCATCGTAGAACTAACACCACGGTACCAGGGTAAAAAGGCACCGCGAGGGATGCATCCTCGATTGTTTTTAGGAGAATCCTCACAAGCGGGTCCTTACCTGGACCGCGCCGTACGAATGCTCTCTGGGAAGTTTGACCTGTCTTACTTTTTGCATTGCCCACTCAGGCAATTCAACGATGCCGTGGAACTCATGTTGCGACCAGCTATCGCCAAGGTATGCCCCCCAGGTAGCTGGTTGAGAAGTTAACTGACCTTTGGTTTAGCTAGCGGAGCAGATTCCTGGGCTTTTGAACCGACATCGAGTGCTTTGGGACAGTTTAAACCCAACCTACCAACTGGGCTCAGCTCCATTCTGCATGACGGTGCTTAACCTCCAGCCAGCTACTCGCGGTCATCGAGATGCCTCGGACCAACTTGATTCCATTTGCCTAATATTGCCCCTGGGAGATTACCGAGGTGGCGATCTATGTCTCTTCGAACCTGGGGTTTGCATCGATTTACGTCCCGGCATGTTTGCCGCTATTCGGTCCAAGAGAGACCTTCATTTCAATCTTCATTTTGAAGGCCAACGATTTTCCTTCGTTTTCACATCTGATCTACACCTGAAAAGGTGGGCTACAGATCGTAACCATATGGAATGTTTTCAAAGGTAAAGTTTTTTTAAAAATGTTTTGTTCTCATAACTAATTAAATATTCTGTAGCGCATCGGAAGTACTCTCAGATGCCCAGGATGAACTAACTGATGAAGACGAAGATGAGGTGGAGGTTTAGGGACAGACAGGTAGTTCTTTTTTTCTCCTTTCTCGTGTGCCAGTTTGCAGGTGGTGGTTCCTCTTATCGTGCTCTGTCAGTACATACGATCCAAGATGGGCATACCAGCTAGAAGCTCAAAAGCTGTATAATTGACAAAATGAAAGTGTGCCACCCTGGTTTGGCGGGATCTGGGCTACCCTGCGGTACTGCCACCGTATCTGGGTTACATAAGTGCCAGGGGTGCTAGCATGTATGCGCCCACGGTCCAGGTATGAGGCTCTGGTTTGCCGCTCCCAGAGGGCTATCTCCTCTGCAATACACCCTGTATTTCTTTTTTCATACTCTATGTACTGGTTTCATTCCTTTCATTTATATTTTTCATCTGGCTGGGTATCCTGGTTCCCTTCAGAACCCCGAGTGCCACGGTATGGTACTGGTTAGAGGATGGTGGGATCTAATCACGAGTCAGACTAGTGATGTCATGTGGGAACTTCCCACGTTTTCCCACGCAGATTTGCCCGGCGAATCTGAATCCGTGGAAAAAGCTGGATATATGCGCGGAAAGCGCTCGGCGGCGCGAATACATGCATATATCCAGTTTTTTCGATGGATTTGCATTTGCGGCGAAATTCTGGTGTGGGAACGGGCGGGAATTCCCACATGACATCACTAATCATGACGGACATACACATCGTTATAGCCGGACTGGATACGGTATTTACGACCAGAAGATAATCATAACCCCAGGGTGGGAAAACGGCCACTGCACGAACGGTCCACTAGAATCAAATGAACCACCTAGACTACATGTATAAACCAGTACTAGGTCCATGCTGGGGGACTTCTGAGGTGCCACCGGAGCGAAAAAAAGAAGAAATAAAAGGTATCAAGTTTCACACCGCGAAGGTAGGATATTCTCCTATCAAAGTTCTGGTTGATCAGCTCCAGCTGGTAGGTCCCCTGGCTGATAGAACTGGCAAAAGACATTGCCGGCACAGTCATGTTCGTCTGGAAACCTTTGAAAGATTTCAGGGACGTTACCATCTGCAAAAAGAGCTCCCCCGAGGTCACTTCCAGGTCATGAGCCACAGACATTAGCTGAAATACATGGAATAACATACGGGTGAGTCATGACCTGAGGGTCTGTAAGCAAGGAGTCCTGGTTGTGGCTGCCAGATAAGCCCCCTAAGCAAAGACAGAGTAAATGCCAGTTCGTAACTATTATGGACCACATACCTTGCCAATCAGTACAAAAAACTCTTCCCATCGTCAGCACCCATTGCACGTGTTGGCAAAATGCACAGAACTGAGCCACCGTGAAAGCGTAGCTCTCAGGGGGAAAGGTAAGGCATTGAGCAGAGTTGTTGCTGATGAAACGTGTGAACCCTTGTTCGACCGGGATGTACTCTTCTACCAGGAAGCCACCTTCTGGCCCGTGAGATTGAGACGAACCAGGGGTTACAGATTTAGCCACCCCAATTTGAACAAACTTGAGCTGCGGGATGAGAGGTCCATTCAGGTCAGATGCCTTTGGATGTTCCAGAATAAAGTCATAAGCCATGGAGAGCAGAGCCACGGCCCAGCGCCAGACGGTAGCCTCTTGTTTGACAAATCGAAGTTCATCTCCGATGGGAAGCCTGGTGGGAGTACTTTTACCCTCGGGGATAACATAAGGCCTCTTGATCGCCACGATCTGGTAACCCAGAGAACCCAAACCCTGAGATGGGACAGGTTGAATGACCAGTTTCCCTTTGTAGCACTTCTTAAAGGTCCCAGCCCCTAGGTTATGGCTCTTGAAGGCTGGGTTATAAAGGATGCAAGCATGGGAGGCTAGGGTAGGGTCGTTGAAGTCCATGGGTAGCGACTCTTCCTTCAGCACATCAAGAGAAGTTTCAGAAATAGGGAAGAAGTGGACGATGGCCGACCGTGAGGCTATAATGGAAATTAGCTTGGCTGTTTTGAAAGCGATGGACAAAATACCATCTATGGTTGGTTTCTGATGCTGGCCGTGGAGCCGTAAAGCTGTTTCAAGTTTGGAAGCGTTGGAGGACACCGGAGGCTCTCCCTCCATAGCCGGTATCGTTTTCCGGGAGGTACTGGCTAGACGCTTGGTAGGTGGCGAACGCAGGATGGATGTAGGTGATGTCTATAAAGCAAAAGTTAGTTTGACACTGGCGACAAACATCTTGGACGTACCACAAATGCTCGCTTAGATGATGGGCGCTTAGGTGTAGAGGGTACTTGAGGTCCTGGGAGATTGGAGACGTATGGATCAGAAGCCACCGTTTGACTATGTAAACGTGGAGATCGAGTGGAATTTCCAGTCTGGGCCAGGGAGCCACATATGTTGGCTGGAGCATCATCACTGGGATCCTAAACCACAGTCTAATGTCATATCTACAGAAAACCCAGGAAACATAAACCTCACCTTAGAACGACATTCATCTATGTGCCTCTCCACCATTTCATATGCAGAAACAGTTAACATAAGCACCACTTTCACGGATCTATTAGCCAAGAAAGTCTCTTGACCCTTTGTACCCCGAATTAGGCACTGCCCACGCAGAGCCGGAGTATCCGGGAAGGACGCCACCAGATCCACACCAGACTTATCACGCAGCGTGCACATGTAGTCAAGCAAAGGATGGTCAAAGGTAGCAGCCAGCCAGTCTTTTTGAGCATGACTAAGCACCAAAACCTTAAGCTGCGGGCCGGTGGACGAAGCATGGACGTGGGGGATACCACTAGTCTGGATTTCCTGAGGTAGAAACTTTATCAGCCCAATCTCACACTCGTAGCTTAATGACCTACAAATGCAACCTGGGATGTCTTGCGGCCACCACGCTGACATTCTATAGTGTAAGATAGCGTGAAGGTTTCAGATATAAAACTTGGTGAGGAAACATGTCGAGCAGACGAAGGGTGAGGTTTCCAACTGGGAGACCCATATCCTGGAAATCTGATGGCCCCTGGAGACTGTGGAAGCACCGGTACCCCTACAGATGGGCCATTCTGAAACTGCTTTGATGGGGAGGCAAGACGAGCATGTGAAACACCTCCAGGGCTATATGGAATTTGAAGCGCAGCACCTGCAGCTACTACTGGAGGGCGGAGTAAGCCTGATAATGGATTAGCCAAGTTTACAGCTAGGCAAAGTAATTACTTACTTCCACGCTGAGCTGCATTGGTCCCACTCCGGATTTGAGCATGGTCCACTTTATAAAGGGTATGATCTAAGTAAACTGTTTGGCAGCTGAACACATAACATTTTCCCTCTACCTTACCATTTGCTAGCGTGGCCTTAGAGGGGCTTTCAGGGAGCAAGCGTGTAGTAGAGGTAGGGGCAGTGGGTACCCGTCGGCGAGTGATTGTGGTACTTTTCTGGTCCATGTGGTTCTTACAAAACCTGCATAGCTTGTAGCCAGTGTTATCAGCCTTGTTGGTATACATGTAGAGAGCACCATCTGGAGGATGCTCTGGGCCCAAAGGATTGTAACAATTCCCGCCAGTCAAGGGTTTTTGACAATGTACTGGCTGGCGCTCCTCGTCCAGTTTGGTAAAGTCGGCCACAGTCTCCAGATCCTGGCCTTCAGCAGGCTGAACACGGTAAGACATTCCCAGGATAGCAGGTCAAAGAAGAAAAACAGAAGAAGGGTGTTAAGTTGAAGGTCAAGGGCCGTCGGCTACCGCCATGTTGGTTTCAGGGCCTAAACAAGCCAAGGTACAAACAGTGACATACACATTGATTTCCATGAGCGGAGGAGTGCCAGCCCCACGGGATGAATGGCCGTAGGATACAAAGGTTTTGTACAAGTAGCCAGGCACACCTCAGAACTACAAAGGTAAATTTACCTAGTCCTTTGTATTGCAAGCCCAACCGTCTATACACCCCTGGACTGGCAGAACAGGACTAGGGAAGGTGGTCTTTCCAGTTAATAGATTCACTACATGCATAGAATAAAAGCCAGGCTCAATAGCCCTCCTAGTCCTCAAAACCGCTCTCACACACCTACTCTGTAACAATTAGCCTTACTCCAGAGACACTATGCCTCCTAAAGGGTCCAAGGTCGTGCCAGCACGTCAGTCCATGATAGATCAAATCCCATCTTAATGCTCCTAATTCATTATGAATTCCAGCACCTATGACCCCTGAGTTGGAAGGCAAAATTCGTGAGCTGTTTCATGATGGTCAAAACGATAAACAGGCGGCCGCCATATTGGATGCAGAATATGGTCCTCAGGGCTTTCAGCTTAGGTACGCTATTTCAATCATGTGTTAAAGGCTAGGGTTCTAAAGGTATTATCTCTGGTAGCGTCTGGAGGTATCGTCAGATGCGAGAGAGTCTGAACTTATTCAGCACTAGAAAACAGGCCCACACTTTGGAGTCTGTGAGGTCAACTCTTGATGCAGCACGTGAACGGAATCCTACTTCTGGAATACAAGAACTTCTGAACATTGTACGGACCCAGAGTACAAATATGCGTATCCCCAGGTAGGCATCTGATACCATATAACACCTCTGCATCACTAATTCCACATATCAGGCGGGTAGTTCGAGAGTGGATGGAGGTCACTGAACCAGATCAAGTACGAGCCCGCAAGGGACAAGTGGCTAAGCGCCGAGTATTCTACTCTTCCGGTGCCAACGAAATATGGGCCATAGACCAGCATGACAAGTGGAAAAGGTTTGAACTACGGTTACATGTGGGATTGGATGTTTTCAGCGGAAAGATTCTCTGGCTGAAAGTGTACTGGACCAACTCAAATCCTCGCTTAATATGCAGTTATTACCTGGATGCCATACTAGAGAACAGCGGTAAGCCATCTCTAATCTTACATGTTGATTTCACTTAATTGATATCTCCCTTATTCAGGTATGCCTCTGCTCACTCATAGTGACCCTGGGTCTGAGAACTATGGTGTGGCTAATGCTCAGTCTACCTTACGTCAAATGCTGGATCCATCTCTCGAGGGGACCATGCAGCATCGATGGCTGAAAAAGCACTCCAACATCAAACCCGAGATATTCTGGTCTCAATTTCGGCGGCGGGAAGCTCCTGGGCTTGAGAAATTGCTGCAAGAAGGTGTGGACAATGGCTGGTATAATCCAGTTAGTCCTGCAGAGGCGTAAGTTTGAGCATGCAAACTTAGAGTAATTTGCTAACGATACCGACTGATGCCCTTTACAGACTGACCTTTAGATATGTATTTATGGTATTGATTCAGGGGGAGCTGGACAACTTCCGTGACCGGTACAATACCAGTGCAAAACGTTCCAATACCAAGACCACGCTCCCTGCAGGGCGTCCAAAATATATTTACATGTATCCTCATCAGTATGATGGGGAACAACTCAAGGTATATACTTTTGCTTACCGTTTGGGGCCACCAAGAAATGACATATAGTGGTTGGCAGGTAGAGGTTCCTCGTGAAGCGGTGGAACGAGTGCGACAGATATATGCTCCCCCAGATCACCCAGTTTTCGAATGGATGCCACCACAGTTTGAGGCATGGGCTCAAAAGTTCTATGTGCATGCTGGAGGAGAGGTGATAGTCCGCAATAATGCTTGGTACTATTATCACTCCATCCTGGACCTATTTCGCAGACTAGAAGCTGGAACGGCACTTCCCCTCCAGCTAAGAGGAACCGTGAGTAATCTGTCGGAAATGGGTTCTCACGAAGCAGATGGGCCACTTTATAACCCAGATTTGGAGGAAGATATGACCCTCTTGCACCCCGTGAAGGATATGGAGTTTGATGAAGATGAGTCACCCATAGCTGATTTCAGTGACGATGAGGGTGGGGCAGTTGCCATGGATGATGTGTTCTAGGCTACCGACTGTAATGTATTGGTTCAACGTTTTGATTCTCATGGCATTCTCTATAAATACAAATTTTATAGCCCCTCTCTGGGCCGTGGGGCTCCAAGTGGGGCTGCGGACGACAATGCTTACAAATCCAGGCGCCTAGCCAGCTGCGGCGCAGCGGGCAGCCTATCCCATAGTTGTCGGCCGGCAGCTATTAACACCGACACGTTCAGGTTCGTGAACCTGCAGGCTATGGAAACTACCGCCAAACACCCGTAAGAACCCAGCATCAACTAAGAGATATACATGATAACCGCTCACCATGGGAGCACCTTGGTGCTGCTTGCAGCCACTAAATTTGCAGGGGTTGATCAGACCTCCACACCGCAAGCGACATAAGCAACGTGCAACCAGCATCAACCAGGGTGTAATATCCATGAGAGCAGAGGAAGATGCACCAGGGATGAGCTACAAACACCATTAGCATACGCCAGCATGAGACCTGCATCGTGGCCACTTACCATGCTGGTTGCTGCGAGGTGTCTGGGTTAGCGCAGGAGAAGGCACGGGATCGAACACGGCTGGCTTAGGAGATCGGGGGGCGTAGGAACTAAGGGATCGCCGTCGGACTCAAGATCAAATGATCGTCCGATTGGCGGATGGCACTAACGATCCCTAGAGGAACCTGAGGACCCCGGATACAACTGGGATTTACTATGAGCTGAGGCTATCACGTGGTCCCGTAGCATCCGTATCCGGGCGGCTAAGCCGGATCAGCGAGTACTCACTCCGGCTTGCCATAGCGGCGAGCCTAGCGCGGCCCCATTAGTATTGCTAATAGCATCTGCAGACGCCATTGGCCACATGCCTTCTACCACGAATCTTTGGCCTAGGCATGCTACGGTACAAGCCCTATGTGAACTCGAGCTATGGCTGTATGCGGGTCAGCAGGTACTCGTCTCAAGCCAAAAACGGTTCCGGATTGTCATAGTCGCTAAATCGCGTTTAGAATGTGAGAACTTGGGGTGTATTGTCAAACCATAAAGCCCTCTGCTTGAGCACTTACGAAGACACAGGGGGTTAGGAGGCTCGAGGCCCTGAATTAACAGACGCTGTAGCTGGTCGGTTCTTGGTGATCCCAAGATTCGGCGATGTACACCCGTCTCAGCCTGTTCAGCGCTAAGTCTGTCCCTTTCCCGAACAAGGTCAAAAAAGGTCAAATGCCGCATCATGTCCGAGAACGAGGCCGAGATCGTTGGGGACAACGGCGCATGAGATGGTCCCACGATAGGTTATATTGTGATCGCCTCATAGGAAGGTGGCGCTTATGCATTAGCATCCTACGCATGTTTGATACCTATCAGCTCTTCGTAGGTCCGCGACAGCCATTCTCCTTCCTTTGGCCAGCAGGACGGCATTATCTTGGGTGATTACATGTCATTATTTTACCGAACTCATTAAGCACTTGGGTTGATCGGCAACATTGACTCTTTACTCATGCTTTTACGGCCTGACGGATCAGAGTGCGAGTGCTCCTACTACACGTTGATATCATGGTGGGGCTTCTCGAGTAAATTTTCCCGGGAATGGGGCGATTTACTGTTCGGGTCCGAAGATCAAATTATCAGCACAAACATCACGTTGGAGGACTTGGGGCGAGGGTGTTTCCATTTCAGGAGGCCACTCTCCGAGCTCTCGTCGTAGCTTGATGGAAGTACTCGGCAGCCTCGATACCCAGCCATTTGGGGTCCTCTATCCAGTGTTGATATCAACGGCCTTAAGCGCCGGGTTTGGCCCACCATGGCGCCGCAACGGCTGCAACTGGAGACCTGCGATATTCGCAATTCGCCCTAGAATGTGCAATTATTTGGGTGCCTGCTGGAGGCGCTAAGCAATATATCAAGCATACGCTGAGGTATTGGGGGTCAAACTAGGCGCTTAGAGCCATTCATAAAACACTGCCTCTATCTTCGTCCCCTCCCCCTCATGGCCGTCGAAGCGACTCTCGAACCACACCTGCACACCCACTGTTCCTAAAAATAATACGAGAGTCAAGAGCTACCTTTGGGCCAGATAACGGTGCTCATCGAGCGCCAGGCTACGCCTGGTTCAGAGGAGGCGAAATGGTCTGGCCCCGCATCATATCTAGGTATAGTGTAAAGATGAGTGGAGATTAGGCGTGAGACTGTGCTAGATAGGTTAAGTTGTGTGATGCCTCGCGGCACAAGGCTGGCGACATGGTAGCGCTCATGCGATGGCATCTTGCGTGTGCCGACCCCTGTACGTCCCAGAGTTGGTCACAGTCATCCCCGCCCCTCTGTGGTATTGTCTCAACAATTCCTTGTTGCTTCGTCAACCGTGTCAAGCGTCCGATCAATCGGCAGAATCGACGCAGACAAGCGTTTTGATGGAAGGCGAGCCCTGCCACGGAGTGACCGGGAACTATATCCAGTGAATCTTCGCCGAGGAACCGGAGATTTTCCTACGTAGGTTAAACGCAGCTCGGGTCCGAGGATTAGCATTAGCACGGTGCCGTTCGGGTGAACCCGGGAGCTCAGGGCGCCTTTCCGTTTCAGCACCGAGAGTGTATTGTAATCGGCGTGGCCTCGGTGCCTGAGCAGCTGCGGGCGCCATCCATCACTCAGAAAAGCAGATCCAACTCGCAAATTGCAATTCCATTCTACTATACCGTACTGGTAGGCCATGCCTCAGCTGGGATTGTCTGATGTACGTCATGGCTAGCTGCCTTGGGCCCATGCGCAACCAGCGAGGTGAGCCTCGCTCCTGGCCGTGCACCAAATCGCAGGGCACTTCCCCATCCTCGATTTGCCACCCTGCTAATCCAGAACTAGCATTACAGTCGCCGTCGTCCCAGAGCTATAAAACAAGCTGCCCAGCCCTCCAGTTGGGGCAGCGAACTCCCCCACTTGCCTCGTCAGTTCCACCATGTTCCCTTCGCTGGTTGTTTCGGTTTTCCTCGCGGCATCGGCTCTCGTCCAGGCTTCGCCCGTGGCGCCCCGTGGCAACTCGGACAGCTTCGTCTCCGGGTTCCTCGCCAAACTCAATGATCTGGGTCTGACCACCTCGGAAACCATTTGGGCGAACACCATCAATTCACCAGGAGGCGACTATCTCGTCGGCTTGCTCAAGAGCCAGAAAGTCACTGTTATAATTTCCGACAATGGCGTATGTTCACCCGAACTCGTTACTGCCTTGTCCCGTGATTAACGCGAATTTGCAGGCTTACGACCCTAATGACCCCTCGATCGGCAGCGATCCGCTGAGTGTCTTGTCTTACAGCACTATTTTCGGTACCCCCGAGGACGGCTTCAAGATTACCGACAGCTCGCTCACTCGCAAGGGTGCCTCCCAGTCGCGTTCGTCTGCTTCTTCGGGTCTCAAGTGGCCTGCGAGGCGCTCTCGCAAGAGGTGGAATGGGCTCCTCGACGATAACCAAGTTCAAGTATGTCCTCTCTGCTGCACTTCTGATCACCGTCTCTCAACATATTTCTTTCGCATCATAGATCGTCGACCAGTTTTCTTCTACCAGCCGGAAGCGGTGGAGCGACAATCCCTTGATCATCATCGACCGCCCGGTCGACAGCGCAACAGTTGTGTCGAGGTCGTCGTTCAAGAATGTTGTCATTCTCGTCATCGACAAGGTCCTCACGTTGCCCACGACGGTATCCGACCTACTCTTCGAGCCCCTCATCAGCAGTGCCCCGAACGGGTTTGTCAAGTTTGGTGGAGGGCTGAAACATGCCGGTCTGTTGGACACGGTGGATAACAGTTTCAAGAGCACGGTAAGGGCGCTCTATCGGACTCACTTGGCGTGTTTTAATTTTATGAAACAGGTATTTGTTCCCACCGACGAGGCATTTGACGAGGCCGGTCTCTCTGGCGGCGATATCTCCTCCTCTCTCCTGGAGAATCACTTTTTCTCTAACAAGATCGTTTACTCTACTCTGTTTCCCAATATCCCCAAGGCGACTGCCGAGTCAGGCAAGGAGCTCGACTTTACTTACGAGGAGGGCGTCCATTATGTTCAATGCGGTTCGTCCAAGGCGATCATCCTCCGCAGCGATGTTACCTCCAAGTGGGGGGTCGTACATGTGATCGACACGGTTTTGAAGTGTGATTGAGGGCGGGATGCTGGTCATGATTGACCGAACGCTTGTTACGATTGACCGAACACTTGTTACGATTGACTGAACGCTTGTTACACGGACACCCGATGTTGGACTGTTTGGAACTTGTATCCCATCATGTGTAGTCTTAAAACTTTGTTTGTTTGTTTGTACTTGAAAAACTTGAATACATCAATGTATCTCTTCTGGGAACTATTTGTTTGCTTTTGAATTATGAGCGGGTCTAAGGGTAAACCTGTGACTACAGCGTCCCTTGGGCAGTTGCGATTGGATCTTGACGTTTAGGGGTCACGGTGACAGGACTTGAAGGTCGACTCCGCTTGGCTGTGCGAATCGGCGAGAACAGCGTCGGCGTCGGCGATGAAGCAGCAGCCCTTGAACGAGACGTCTGAGCCGGTGATCTTCTCGAGCAAGAGGTCAACGACGGACCACAGACCATGAGTGTCGAGCGCGCGTGTGTGAGGTTGGCGGGCATGGCGACAGTGCAGGTGGGGATGCCTCGGCGGGTGAGCGAAAAGAGACTAGCACAAATGGCGACCGAGCATCGTACTCACCCGAGTAAAAATGACAGTGAAAGTAGTGATCTGACAGATCGTTGGCACATGTCCTTTCCGCAACATTCCCGCGAGCCGAGAAAGCAATGTGGCGGTAATATAAGTGTTCCGCATTGTCTGATTCGCATAACGAAGCGCATACATGCACATTGGCACCGTCATTTGAACAAGGCGGAACCGATTAGGCACAAATCAGCCGGTAATCTCTATTAAGAACGCTCCTTGGATCAATCTCGTGCTCAGTTCTTCATGGTCGTGTGACGTAAAAGCCTGCCACTACTAGAAAAATAATTCGTGGCCCCGCTCCTCATGCTCAGTACGATCAAGTCGTTTTTCGTCACCGTCCAGGCGCCGCCGTCGCCCACGGCCGTCGTGCCAGTATCTGTCAACTGGTTCCCGAACCGGCAAGTCTTTGCGTTTACCTTACACTGCTTGTTCGTTAACATACACACAGACGATGCAACTACGAGTGCTCTTTCTGCTTCCATACGTCCAAAAACTTCTTTATCCTCCCTCTTGACCAAGCCAAAGAAGGTCTCCGCGCACTCGTCGACGCCGGCATGCGCAAACTGAACATTTCGGGCGGCGAGCCGTTCCTAAATCCGACTTACATCGGCGAAGTCTTCAAATTCTGCAAAACCGAGCTCAAACTCGAGTCCACGTCGGTCGTAAATAATGGGAGCAAGGTCACCGAAAAGTGGCTCGACGAGTACGGGCAGTATTTGGACATTATGGCCATCTCGTGTGATACGTTCAGTGTCGAGATGGATCTTGCCCATGGACGCGCGGAGAAAGGCAAGCCGACGCATATTGGACGTGTGTTTGAGGAGCTGCTTCAGTAAGAGAATCATTATCTTACCGTCAAGACCCCTTCACCACTTGGAGGATACTGCGTCATTGACGCTCGC
>WSTK01000828.1:0-13825 GCA_019616945.1 Ceratobasidium sp. 414 | reverse complement strand
TTTCTTGTTGATGATCTCCTGGACCCACTTCGTTAAGTGATCCTTGAACATCCCTTTGTGCAACTGATGCAGCAGGTCGGGTGTTAGGAGAGAGCCGAGGTCGATCAGCCAGTGGCTGGCCCAAAACGGCGCGACCTCGAATAACCCGTAATCCTCGAACTTGGCAGATCCGGTCTGTTGGTGCTGAAACATCGCGGCAAGAATGTCGTCGTGATCTCGAACAGGTGAGTCCGATAAGTTCCCACGCTCCTTCGGCGATACTGTGCATGTAGGACAGTGCGTTCGCTTCACGCACGCAATCTTGCATTGCTCCGGAAAGTCGGCAATATATGCGGCGAGCGCAGGGTAGATGCGGCGTACTCCACCGTCGAAAAAAGGAACTTCGACGCCGCCCTTGCTGGCCTCAACGAGGGGTTGCAATAGTGTTTCCAAGCAATTGTGGAACAGCGCTCGTTTCATGGCACGACGCTTGTCCTGGTTTTTTATTATGTCGAGTTTCAGGACTGGGAGATAGCCGATCAGGACGGTTGCGCAGGAGGAAATGCGGCGTCGGATTCGCTTGGGAATGTTGCCGAGTGTGAGGTAAACTGGGTGAGCTTTCTTGTCCCCGCTAAATGTTGATAGCCTGGTTTCGTCCGAAGATATCAGGTATGGGATCACAGTCCCTTCCGGGTCATTAATCATGTCCTGCATCACATCGGTCAAGGTGAGTCGACTGCGTAACTTTTATATTTCAGAAATTACCTGAAACTTCCACATTAGGTCGCTGGTCCACATCTCCCCTCGACGCCACCTTGTTCGTCGCGAGTTCGTGTAGTGGCGTTGTGGCTTAAGGTGCAGGTATGGCCCGAGTTGTTGATCGCGCATCATTTTTTTAACCCATTCGAGCGAGTCCCGTTTCCAGAATTCGACCATCTCGAATGTCCCGTCGTCCCCATCTATTTTCTTCATTTCGACGCTCCAGCCTGGTCCATGCGGTAACTTGTCGATGTCGCGCACCAACTGGCGGTTGCGCTTCCATGGTGCATTTCCCCTGAACTAGCACAAGATAAGTAACACATACACCTAACGCTTTGAGTTGCTTACTTTTTTTATGCGTAGGACCCGCTCACGGTCCCCGCCACCCATCTTTGAGGTCATCAAAACATGCGCGACCTCGAAATTGTCTGGATCAGCAAGTGGTCCGACATCGGGGTATGCCCTCGGCCCCATTTCCTCTTCGGTCGCCTGACGAATTGGCTCGCCGACCGTGCGAACCGGGTAATTTTCGACGTACACCCGATATTCAGCTTCGGGTTCACCGTGGAACTCTTCCACAAGGTCGTTAACCACTGGATTTGGTATGGCCGCACCCTGGTTCCCCGTGTTATCGTCAAGTGACATTCGGTTCATGTTTAGGTCATCCACGCTGGGGGAAGACCTTGGGGAATTTCCCGGTAGAGGACTGGGGGACGTGGGAGCAGGAGATGCGGCGATGGGAGGGGTAGTGGGACGTGCAGGTGAGCCAGTGGCGGGGACGCTGGAACAAGCGTCGTGCGATACACTACAGATTGACTGTGTTCGCAGATGCTTCGCAAGCCCACTGTTTTCCTTGAACTCATGCTTGCAGTATGGGCAGATGGCGTTGGGATTGGCGACCTGGCTTTGCCGGTTGGCACGAGGGGCGCTGACGAGTTTCCTACGCTGTTCTGCACATGACGGCTCGACCTGTAAGTGTGTCACGAGCTTCGCATGGCGCGTGAATTGCTGACCACAATGAGGACAGGAGAAATGTGTGGTGGAGGGCTCCGAAGGATTAAGGCGCGGCGAGGAGGCACCGCGAGTTAGCGGTCCGTGCTGTTTGGCATGTTTTTTTAAGTTCTTTTTTGTGTCGAATTGTTGGGGGCATCGGGGACAAGGGTAAATGCGAGGCATGGTTGAAGCAGCGTATCGATGTGAAGCGAGCGTATCCGCTTGTATATGCAGGACCCTTGACCTAGTATCAACCCTGTATCAAATTCACGCCAAACACCATGTGATGTTTGTTCCGAAGCACAACCATACCATTGGTACATGACCGACCACTCCTACGGTAGGGGAAAACGCGCCCACGTTCCTAACGTAGCAATCCAAACCCATCGTAAGTCTGTCTTACGTTCAAGATTTTTGTTATTCGTTTTAATTTCGCTTTCATTCTTAGTCGCTACTGTTCAACGCACTCACGCCACCGTTGAGAACAATCGTCGCAAAGCCGCTATCAAAGAACAACGCGTGGTAATGGCAGCTGAGAAGGCGGCAAAGAAACAAGGCGCGCCGGCGAAAGCGGCTTCCAAGACAACCTCCGCAAGTTCCGGGATTCGCAATGATACAGGTACGTACAAGCCGGTACGAATGGAAAAACCAATATGCTAACGATTTTCCAGGCGCCAGTCCCGAACATGACCCTATCAAAGCAGATCTCGAAGAAGATGAGGCGGCTTGCAAGTACCTGATGCGGAAAATCCTGCAGCGCGACAAAACCCGTGATGTCAAGTACCTCGACCTCGATGAGCTCGAAGCGATGTGGGAGGAGATGCAGCGGGAAGGCTCCGCCCCTGTTTTAGAGAAGCCCGCTCCTGTGCTGAAGAAGCCCACTCCTGCGTTGAAGAAAAATCCGAACGTACGTCACGCTCGCCATCATCACGCAGTCGGCTAACGTTTAACCCTGTATATTTAGATCCAAACTATGGGCATCATTGACCTTGCCACATCCTCGGCCCCATCGAAATCAACCGCCACAGCCAAGCGTTCCTTGCCAAAGCAGGATCCTCCACGTGGCTCCGCCAGGTAAGCAGTGTGATACCTACCTAGCAATTCGTTTGCTTATCTCGCTTTTTTTTCAAGCTCGGCGCCTTCTAAGTCCATCACCGCAGGCTCGCACGCTAAATCCAGTCAGTCCTTGCTCCCGTCAAAGCCAACCGAGTCCGCACCAAAACCGGCTGTATCGTCAAGCGTCCCGCGCGTTTCAGGCAAGGGGAAGCACCCACCCACAACCCCGAATGCGCGTTTTGAGGAGATTGTCCTCGACGACGACAACGACGGCGACAACGACGATGATGATGCTGACAAAGGCGGAGATCAGCCTGAAGTCGATGATGATCAGGTCGAGGACGAGGAACCCCCTGTCGAAGCTAAGGTAACTATTTCTTACTCACTCAGTTGAATCCGGTAATTGATAATTCACCCGCAGCGCAAAAAATCGAAGGGGAGTCGCAAGGCGACCAAGGATTATGCAGACCCAATGGAGAAGGAGGTTATTGGCGTTGCTTGCGAGCATCTGGCTGCCAAGGCGCTTAAGGTCGGCATGTGTGTAGGCGCTGCCAAGCAGGACCCCCTGATTCGGGAGTGCTGGAACCTTGCGATTGAAGAGCTGGGTTTGGAAGAGGGGCAGTACCCCTGCACGCATCAACACTGTGAGACAGTATGTATAACTTGTAGCTGATTTCGTTTTGATTGTTTTGATTGATCTTTGTTTGGCAGGTTAAGACCCGGCTGCAAAGCTTCCGTAGCCACTCCCGTAATCGCGCCCTCTCCATCGCGCCCTCGATCTTCGGGTTTAACGACAGGCCGCTTAAAGAACGAGGCTCGTGCGCGGCCAAACTGCTCCCGACTGAGTTCCTTCGTGATGTGAGTGTCTTATTATTGCATTTATAACCTATCGCTAATTCATTTGCAGCCTAAGGCTAAGTCCGGAGGGAAATATCAGCACCCTTTTATTGTAGACCTCTTAGCTCACTCTTTGCTCAAGGGGCGAAAGCCTCCCGGGCAGCGCTATCCCGAGTATTTCACGATGATGCCACTGGATACAATCGCATTTGCCTGTGCCATGGTATGTCGACGTCTGCCAAACGTGTTCCTTTCGACTATTGACGCTCCCACAGATGCAGTTTGCACTGGAGCAGATCCAGCTCTGCCTCCCCAAGGCAGATAAGCTGGACTTCATGGCATTTCAGTCGCGTTTCAACGTGCATTTGCATTCGCTTCAAACATTCCAAAAGGAGAAGCCCATTCGAGTTGAATACATCCAGAAGGTGCTCTGGAAGAAGATAGTGTAAGTTGACGCTTTTTTTTTTGGTTAGTTTCCTAACTAATACTATGTACAGAGAGAGTGTCGGCAAAGACGAGTTGCTAGGCGATCCATCCGAACCGCCCCAAGGTGCCCTTACCGCGCGCGAATTTGACGACGAAGAAGAGCCGACCGCCGAGGAACTCGCCTCGCTGAACCTAGTTGCCAGCCAAGCCGGGTCGTCGCGCCACGCCACACGGAAAGGCAACGGCAAAGCACATGGCCCATCTGTCGAACCAAACGACGAGAACCACAGAGTTTTTTACGATGGTGCAGGCACCACAAACAATGTGGCTCGAACCTGGTCTCCACCACCAGTCCGCCTGGATGACGAGGACGACGATGATGGAGCAGGCCCGGGTCCCAGTGCCAGTGCGAGCACACACAAGCCACGTGACGACAGCGACAGCGATTCCTCGTCGAGCAGCAGCGACTCCGAAAGCACGAGCAGTGGGAGCGATGCGTCGGAAAAGCGCAAGACTCGCAAGGATCGCAAGAAGCGCAAGGAGCGCCGCAAGGAGCGCCGCAGGGCGCGACGAGTGATGCGCAAGGAGCGCAAGGAGCGCGAAGCGTGCGAGCGGGAGCAGCAGGAGGAGGATGGGTCCGAGATCCAGGATGGTGGTGAGAACCCCCCCAGCATTGACGTTGACTTGCCTAGGGCCGACGACAAAGGTGGTGAACCGGGTGTGGGCGGAAACGCGGAGGGCGCGGCGAGAGGCCAGAATAGCCCTGTGGGGGAGGCCACGAAGGAGCAGGCCGTACCGGGGACTGGGTCAGGCGATGTGTTTGGTGTGGGCGATGGGGCGGGCGGCGGTGCGGGCGATATGGTCATGGATGATGACCTGCAAGCTGGTGATGGCGATCGGAGCTCGCCGACCAAGAAGGTGCGGCCCAAGAAACGCAAGATGATTTTCGACAGCGACGATGAGCCTGAGTCCGAGCCTGAAGTGCCGACCGCGGGTGAGGATACCGTCAAGCCAGATGCTCAAGAAAACAAGCGTGCGAAGAGCAATGCGAAGGGGAAGCAAATCGGTGCGCCCTATCTACTTGCTAACAATATTGTTGTTCAGGCTAACATGCCCATCTAGCTGAGGGGAATCGTCGGCCTGCCCGTAAGGGTAAAGCCGCAGTCACTAGTGAGCTCACCGATTTTGGTGCGGCACTCCGTCGCTCGCCTCGCGTCGTACGTCCTCCCCCGCGCATCCCGCAGATTATCACCACTGCGCGTCGTTAAGCAGCTCTTGCGATATGAATTTGATGTTTGGTTTTTGTTTGGCTGCGGTTTGCATTTTTGTTATGATCTTTCACGCCATCATGAATACTCACGATATTTCATGCCTGTCGAGAGAAAATGCCCCGAGTCCAGAACGTGAAGTTTGTGCGGTATGCATAAGCCATAATTGTGTCTGACATAACCCAGAGTGGATGGACACTTGTTACTCCATGTCGCTAACATACGGGGAGAACGCCCAACTGAGTTGTGGCACCCTGGAATCAACGCTACTCGAGGTAAGTGTGAG
The DNA here is from genome assembly GCA_019616945.1 of Ceratobasidium sp. 414. Lineage (NCBI taxonomy): Eukaryota > Fungi > Basidiomycota > Agaricomycetes > Cantharellales > Ceratobasidiaceae > Ceratobasidium > Ceratobasidium sp. 414. The sequence continues at coordinate 8,221 of WSTK01000828.1, read as the reverse complement.
CACGGGTCAACGAGCGGAAAATCAACCAGGGTGAAGAGTTCCATGCTTGACTACGATGGTTAGGATGATACTGAAATATACTGAACTATACAGGGACTTGCCGGAGATATACGACAAATTCTACTCTATGTTCGGCACAATTCAGCGATACCACATCATTCAGTTGGGTACTATGAATGATCGGAGTGCATACAACGCGTTAGAAATCACTGCAAATGGATACACTGAGTACAAAGGCACTAGCACGGATTGCACTGCTAATACTGAACTGTACTGTTGTACCAGGCCTATACAGACAGCGACGGGTTGCATTCGTGGCGGGTATGGGATGATACAAGGTGCCTACGTATGTGCAACGCCGGATACCATGCGTACTGGGAATATTCCATTGATACGAAATACTTCGCCCGACGGCATTTGAAATCCTTTGTCTGTATTATCCCTACGTATGCAATGCACTTGGTACAAGATATACATTCCAAAATACGGGGTATACGACACATGCTCAATTGGTACGAGTACATTCTATTCAATAGCTGGAAAGGCTACCCCTAATGGGGCACGAGTTCAAACAGTACACATCTGTACATTCTAGTACCGAGCTGTACGCTCTTCTACCAGAACTATACGAAATGCACAGGACTAGTGGCAAGGTACAAGATCGATAATTAATAAGCAGAATGGGAATATGAATCAGTAATAGGGCGTTTACGAGAGATACAGGTTATACAACACAAGCACCACCCGATACGACTGGATACAACACGTGATTGCGGTGATTCTGTCTGGTTCTGGACTTTATACAAAGCTTGTACAATGCTAGTACAGGCCGTGTACGTACACGATGACATATACGGTATAATTTCGCCTAGTATGTACTATACATACTGGACATGTCCCGACACTCTATACGGCTATACAGGGCTATATGTATAGGTTCGTATAGATTGTATCACAGACCATTTTTTGCTGATGTCATTCTTGCTGAGTGCCGGTGAGCTACAAGCACCAAACAAACCCCCACATAAAGATGTGACACTGAAAAATTGCTGAATTTCAGCAACAATTGGGCATTCCTGCTCCTGCTCCCACTCCTGCACATGGGAATGCAGGATTCTTGCAGCATGCTCGCTGTTGGGAGTTCGGAGACTCACCCCCAACTTTTCTCGTGGCTTGACTTACTTGCCACCAGCATTAGGCTGCATGTGCCTTCTCAGTTCTTGGACCATGACTCGGTGTACATGCCAGCTTTTGTCAGGAGTTTGTGCCTCTCACCCCTGACTGTGCTGTTTTTCTCTTGGCTCGTCCTTCTTTTTCTCGTGTCTCGCTTCCCTTGCCACCAGCCTTAGGCTGTGTGTGCCTTCTTTGCTTCCTTTCTGACTAGGTGTATGCGTCAGCTGTAGGCTGCGCATCTCTTGACTCAGGCTGTAGCATGTTTCCTTGACTTGTCTTCTTGACTGGCAGATGACTTACAAGCGCAGCAACTGTGCCAGTCTACCACCATTCACTGCTGTATGACTCAGATGTACTTAGCTAGTATAAATACAGCAGTAGACAAGCCTGGATTCTCCAGCTTGTTCTACCTTGTCAACCTCCCTTCGCTATTGACTAAGCCCTGCCACCTGGGTGCCCTCCAACAGGGTGGTCCTCCACTTGTCACTGTCCCTTTCACTGCTAGACTAAGTACTTGCTACCTGGGTTCCCTCCAAGGGACCCAGGGTGGGCCTTCACCTGTCACATCCCTATTGTCACTATACCCCTTAACTAGACTAGACCTCGTTCTTGTGGCTTGCTGAACCATCGCCACTCAAGGCTATGGCATCTCGCAGCATGCCAGTGTGCAGCCACTCCAACCCCTCGTCTTGTGGCTCAACATACCCAGTCACCTCAGTTCCTCATCTTGTGGCCTCGCAGCACCTTGCCACCCAAGACTCCCACTCAGTCACTCAGTCAAGGGCAATGCTTGTGCATATACCTGGCATTTCAACTCGTGACCCATCCAGGCTCATCGCACCACAGCACCTCTCCACCTTAGGGCTCAAGCATGGAGCCTAAGGGAACCCCAACATTCGTCATCCTGAAGACTCTTGAGCTTGCACCCTATCGTGTGGCGACAGGTCGCGACAGCTTTGGCTGCACGGGGATGACTCAGTATACATGCATCTTGTGCTGATGCACAGCCTCTGCCATTCAGCTGTATGACTCAGTCTCATGTACTTAGTATAGATACAACAGTGTGCAAGCCTGGTATCTCCAGCTTGCTTCACCTTGTTGCCTCTACTAGCCTAGAGGTCCCTCTCAGGAGTTCACACTGGAAGCTCACCAACTTGCTCTCTCTCTCTTGAACACCTTCAAACTCATTAAGTCTCCTCAGAGTCTTACTTGTCTACATGTCTGTTGGCTTCTTAGCACAAGACAGTGATGCACTAAAGCCTTCACTATAGTCTTTCCTTGTAGAGAGCACACCCAGGAGGTAGCAGATGAACAGAGGATAAGATTGTATTGATGGATGGAGGTCTGGCTCTCCAGAGACCCTCCTTATATACATGTGAGAGAGTGAACCAGTCATACAAGCGAGCCAGTCACATGTGAGAACAACAAAGGAAACATCACAACAGGTCCATCGCTTCTTCATACAAAGGAAGCATGTCTGTATCTACACCATACAAAGGAGACCAAACTGGAACAGGACAAATAGTGTAACTTACCCTTGTCACTGTCTCCATGGTGACACTGACTTCTCCATGGAACATTGGGCACCAGTATGAGGTGTTCAAGCCTAGTTTGTGGAACGTGCCGTTTACCTAGCTGTTGGTTGCTGCATTCCAACAGTGTCTCAGGCCTCCACCACCAGGCACACTCTTACATTCACAGCAAGTCACTGTATCTTGTGGCTCACTGCCACTTGCAGATAACACACACACACACATCTATCTTGGTTTCAACTTGTGGCTCAACTAATTCGCCACCAGTAAACAAGAACATGTGACCAGCTAGTCACGTCACACACTCAGAAACACATCTACCTTTGTGCCCTACAGACCCTCAAACATACATCCTGACAGGTTGTGACACTCAGGATAAGATTAGCAAACACAAGGAAGACACAATAAGAGCATGTACAGCATGTACAGAAATATTGTGCAAGTTTGAAGTGTAACTTGACACAGTAAAAAGGCACTGATCAGTGTCCAATGGGGGAAATGGTATCTGGGACAGGGTCAGAGATGGTAAGGTTGGGCCAGCTACAGGATAAGCAGTCAAGGGTGTGAGCATGCACCGATGGGCAGTGACAGGCAGCCAATGATAGAAATGGTATCGGGGACAGGGCCAGAGAGGTGTGGTTGGGTCAGCTACAGGATAAGCAGTTGAGGGTGTGAGCATGTGCCAGTGGGTGGTGACAGGCACCCAATGATGGAAAGATGGAAATGGTATCGGGGACAAGGCCAGAGAGGTAAGGCTGGGCCAGCTATGAGATAAGCAGTTGAGGATGTGGGCATACACCAGTAGGAGCACTGAGGTCAAGAATGAATAGGTTTTGCCATAGGCAGGCACAATGGCTGGCGGGTTTCAGATCCAGGCAACAGGCGACAATATATGGAGCAGGAGGCACAAAGAAAAGCAGGTTTGGCTCTTGGCAGGCATAGTGTACAGCAGAGGCAGAGGATTCCAATCTAGATGCTATAGCTGGCAGAGATAGCATTGGCTGTTGCGTGGTGAATACAAGGTTGAAGGAAAATTGAGAACAATGGTTGTGGCACTCATGTGACTGACTTGTGGCCTGAAGAGAAAACAAACAAATCATATTTACATATGCCTGCAGGCATGGATCAACAAAACAGTTGTAAAGCTCATTAAAATGCACCAAAAAGAACACATGCTCCCAGCGCAAGCTACCAATTTTTTCCCAGTCACCATACTAAGCCTTTGGTTTCCCCTTGTGCAGTGGCAGTGCCAAACACCCTCATTTCACAAGGCTGGCCTTTGAGTAGGAGCCAAGTGTAGCTGTTGCCTGGATCGTGTATGCAGACTGGTTGTGGCGACACTTGGAGACAATGGAGCCCATGAAGGAAAATGTGCGCTTGACATTGGCACTCATGGCTGATCATGAAGCCAGTAAGCAATGGCACCAAAAAGAAAGTGGCTACTTACCTGGTGTGCTAAGAAGGTCAAGAGCCATCTGCATAAGCCCATTCCATTCATTCCCAGCAACGCACTGGCTGTACCACCAGGAGAGTGGGTTTTGGAGCACAGATCACTGTTCTTGGCATGATCGAGTAGTGGTGCACCTGCAATGTAAAATCAACAAATAAGATCACATTGAATAGTGTAAAATCGTGACTGGGACTTACTGTTCATGAATTCACGAATGGGGCAAGGGGATGCTGGACCAGTGCTGGCCACAGATGAATACATACAACTCATGTAGGACTGCCAGGTGGTTGTCAGTCAATGAAATCTGTGTGCCTACAAACACTCACTGAGTAGCCAAACTGGGAACCACCAGGGGCCTGCACCTGGGCATTTGAGGTGCCAGCAGGCTTGTAGAACTTATTGTATGTTGCTTCAGCAAGTTTGATTGCCATTTCAACCCATTCATCCTCCAAGTCAGCCAGCTTAAGCTAATGCACATGCATCAATGGATGTAGGACTAACATAAAGATTGAATTCTGAGCTTGCTCTATAAGTGAAATAGGCAGGGGTAAGCACTTACAGACAGCAAGGCAGTACAAGATCGAGTTATCAGTCAGCTCATAGTACTTATTCAGGACCAAGCAAGCACACTCCACACCCTGCTGAATGTACAGTGGGAGGTTCTTGTCCACACACATGTTCAAGTACTCGTAATCCAATGTGTCAAAGTGGACAATTACATCTGCCAGCATTGGAACACTGCCACAAGAGAGGACTTTGGTGACAATTGTAAGAGGCTACAGGTTCCCTGTGAGCAGATATACATGTGAGGGGTAAAAGAAAATACCCAGAAAAGCGAGATTAGAGCCTTGAGGTATTTGTGGTCCTCCTTCAATAAACGATGGGCACGTGGGATGTCAAGTCATGAGTCCTGTTGGACAACAAGACTAAAGCAAACCTGAATGGATTAGTAGTGCACCAGGCTTATGTCGGGAGTTCGAAGACTCACCCCCAACTTTTTCTCATGGCTCGGTCTCCTCGCCACCGGCCTTAGGCCGTGTGTGCCCTTCTCGGCTTCTCGGACTTTGACTTGGTGTACGTGTTAGCCTCAGCTGCGCAGTATGACTTTGTGTATGCGTGTCTCGTGCCGATGTGCAGCCTCTGCCATTCACGCTGTATGACTCGCACTCATGTACATAGTATAAATACAGCGGTGTGCAAGCCTGGATACTCCAGCTTGCTTCACCTTGTCGTCTCTACCACTAGAGTCCCTCTCAGGACTTCACACTGGAAGCTTGCCACTTTACCTTCGCCTTCTCTCGAACACCACTCTACTCGTTAGGAGTTATAGGAACCTTACTCGTTTACTCCTCACAAGCTTCCATCGTACGACACACTCTCGTCTTCTCATCAAGTCGCCGTATCTCATGGCTAAACGCCATTCGAAGATAATGCACGTGCACACGTCTATCTTGGTTTCCCTGGTCCGCCACCAGTAAACAAGAACATGTGATCAATTACACCTCCACCTTCACCGGATCCACCCACAATAGACTTGCGTCCTGACAGGTCGTGACATTGTGAAGCAAGCTTTACGGTGAACCTGGAGCTAACCCCGTGGCTGTCCTATCTCCCAAAGAAATCGAAGCCAACATGTCAGAGCACAGATCACAACACAATTATGGAACACGTTATCAATCAAGAATCTGAGCGGCTGTCGAAGGAACCTTCGCAGGTGTACGAGGATCAACACCCACCACCCCCACCGAGCAAGACATCGTTGACACCGGAAGAACCTTAAGATCCTCACAACAATCAATGCCAGGAGGACTACCAGAACCCGAAGAAGAACAAACCATCCACATCAAACAACCCTCGGTGGTACGAGTTATCCCCGGACTGAGCGTTGGGCCAGAACAAGAAATGGCAGTGGGTGTGGGATCCATCCTCATCCCCGAAGGAGAAGAAATGCAATACAACCGTCTCGCGGGAATACATCTCCCAGTCCAATCTCGTCGAAATACGCCAGCAGTCACACCACGAAGACCAGAGGAACCCCTTCCTCAAGAACAACCAAGCCTCCTCACCCTCAGCAACAGCGAGGATGAGCACGAACCAGTACCGATGCAGCCTCAACCAGCCACACGTCTTCCCACTGACCCTGAGCCAAATCTTCCAGAGGTCCCAGAAGTTGTCCCTCCACCATACGGAGCACCGGCCTGTCGACAACCGGAATTCGACATAGCCACCCTAGAAGCCGATCCTGACTACCGAAGGTTCGTCGCACTAATGCAAGCCACCCTATGCCCTTTACTACCCGAAGTCACCAACCAAGTCCTAAGCGGAAGACACATCGAAGCCATCACACAGAACATCGAAGAAATCCGGAATAGGCAGACAGTCTTCGATACCGGAGCAACGGAGCTGGCCCAACTCGTACGACAGGTCCAGGAAGAAGCAACACGAGCAGCTCGCAACAGCCATCAAATGAATCAGGAAAACGCTCAAATCCGAGCACAAGTAACGGCCATCTGAAGCACCCTCCAGGAGGTACCAACATGGGTAAATGACCTACAACAAGGAACCAATACGGCCCTGAGGGCCATCGCGGAAGCAGTAACCAAACTGAGGAAAGACAGGGAACTAACCTGGGAACTCGTGCAAGCACTCGATGGAAGGATCGATCAACTGGAGGAACAGCTCACCCAGAAGATAGACAACACACCCTTCAGCGAACCCCCCCTAGACCAATCCACCAAACGAAACATATGTCATCCACAATGTTCACCAAGTCCTCCTGGGTCACCCGACACTCGTCGCTCCCACTCGAGAACCCCACAACGATCTAGAAGAAACAGGACGAATAGGTCCCGCTCCCCCGAAGAAGAACGCACCCCAAAAGGAGCAAAGACTAAGAAACCTGAAGCCTTCAAAGGGAAGAAACGAGACAGCGAAGCTGAGAACTTCCTCATGAAGATGGAGCTCTACTTCCTTGAGTATCCCAGGGCTTTCCCAGACCCAAAAAAGATTTCCACCACCCTGTCAAACATGAAGGAAGGACCAGCATCCTGATGGGCCAAACCTCTGCTCAAAAAGGTCCTCGAGGAAACCGAACACGAGACCATAGCATCATGGGCAAACTTCAAGAAAGCTTTCCTCCTGGCCTTCAGAGATCCGATCAAATGAGAAAGGGCCACGGAAAACATTCAGAAGCTAGTGCAAACCCGGTCTGCAAACGAGTACGCCTCCGAATTCCGAATTCTCATGGACGAGCTCGAATGGGACGAGAAAGCACTTATTGATCGATTCAAGGCAGGACTCAAGAGCACTGTCCGAAGAGAATTATTACAAATGACAGTACTCCAGGATGTATTGGCCTTAACTCTTGAAGAATGGATTGAATACACCATTCGCACCGATGACATCCTTTTCGCAACTCGAAACGTCGAAGATAACTGAACGAAAGGAAGGAAAAGCAGCCACAACCACCAATTCGCGTCCACCACAGAACCAAAAGGTACCAAAGGAAACCATCGAATGAAGGAGAAAAGAAGGAAGGTGTTTCAAGTGCAGACGCTTAGGACACAACATAGGAGCCTGCCGCTCTGGATACCATAAGGAAGACCAACCCCAGGGACCAACCCCCTGAAATGACTCAAAAGAAGCAATATGTCAAGACCTCGCCTTTGGCTATGTCTTTCCTTATGTAGTGGCTGGTTTCTTTAGTGATCTTATTTGTTGGTTGGTTGCTAGTTTGTTTATGGTGTGTTTATTGCGCGAAGTCCGGTGGTGGACGAGGTAAAGCAATCTGGAGCCACCAGATGCGCTTTACCTTTCTTATATACATGGGTGATTGGTAATCGTTTGTAACCGCAGTCCGCAGTAAGTCACGTGTGGTGCCAATCATTCGTTGGGCGATGAATGGCGGTCACGTGTGTTTGTTTACGGGTTAGGTAAGTCGGGCTAGGGTTTGTTGCGGCTCCGAATCTTATAAGAGCCGCGCTTAGTCCGAGGGTCATGTGACATGCTTAGTCAGGTCGGGAGTCGGGTTAGCATTACCATAGAGAGTTGTTGCACACCCGACTTT
>WSTK01000827.1:0-13832 GCA_019616945.1 Ceratobasidium sp. 414 | reverse complement strand
GGTCGACTCTCATCTCCCCTCGGGGGCGAGCCACTCCGAGTCCCGGCGCCTACTTCTCACCCAGTCGCCGCTATCGCAGCACCGGGTCTCCCACTCCCACCAGTATCCTGGCTACATGTACTATTACGCCTCACGGCCATGTCCTCATTTATATATACTACGCATTATACTTACACTCCCCCCTGCACGGGAGACGCCCTCGATAGACACACACCTAGACCGAGAGTGCACATGTGCGCCGGAGCCTGCGGAGGCACACACGAGTGTCTCAGCCGGAGTGAAGCGCCCAGGGGCGTCACCCGTAAGATTATATACACACGCCAACCGTACTATCCCACGGTTGGCTCCTTCAGCGCACGACCACCCTCGTCGCTGTATTCGTATCGCTCGTTCGCGCTTCCGCACGCTCTCTCTCTTTTTCCCACCCGCCCCCCGTATCCTGTCGTGTAGCCAGATCTGGCCCACCGGCCCGCGAGCCACTCCGCGTCCCGGCGCCCCGGTCTCACCCAGTCGCCGCTATCGCGGCACCGGGTCTCCCACTCCCACCGGTATCCTGGCTACATGTACTATTACGCCTCACGGCCATGTCCTCATTTATATATACTACGCGTTATACTTACACTCCCCCCTGCACGGGAGACGCCCTCGATAGACGCACACCTAGACCGAGATGGAGTTTTCCCACAAATATTGTCACTCGTGGTTCGAAATCCACGGCATCACTTTCCATGATCGGACGAATGCAGGTGTTGATGCGGAGCTTTAGCAGAGGTCGTGGACCGAGTAGATGGCATCAGGGGAATCGCCCTGGTCTTATAAGGTAATATGTAAGCCAGGTCCTTATCGGCTCTGTTTGTTTGGTTATGCTTACGACAGCGCGATCAGAAGCCGGCGCTAATATAATGCTATATGCTGTACACTTTGTTACTGGCGGCCTGATGAAGGCAACACTCGTTAAGGGGGAGGTTGAGGAGTGGATTTGATTGCATGGCTGTTCATTTGTATATGGTACTATTTGTTTAACAATATCCCCTAGCCCCTAGCGCATGTCGAGCACCCTCTACCCCCTACCTGTTTTTGTCCTGTTGAAAGCTCGGTTTGGGGTTTAACCCAGTTTTTCGTTTATGATGTACGACTGAGCGACCTAGACCCTGTGGGCTCCCGGGAAGAGGAAGAAAAGCCAAGTAAACTTAAAGGAGAAAATATAGATTAAAGAAAAGTGGGAAGCCCGAGTGTTGTTTGGTGTAACTCTCTCCAAGGACCGCCAAGGCGGCAAAGGCACAGACTTGGCGTCGGACTTGGCCGAAGGGTGACACTTGAAGGGCTCGACCCCAATCCACGGTCAGGTGACCATGATCTGCAACAGGATGTTCGGCACAACTTCCTCTTACCATCCACCATCTACAACATCGTATACCATACCAGCAACTTACTATAATACCCTATGACCTCGAAAGATAATTTTCAACTCGTTGACGTGCAAGGATGGGACTGGGACTTGCACAGCGTGAGTCTCCGTTTTTTCATTTCTGCCCGTGAAATATCTGATCGAACCACAACAAGGTTTATTCAGCCTACATCGGGCACTTTCAAAGTCACGGAGTGCCCTGGTACGATCGCTCATGGGGTCATTTGTTCTGTTCGTTTGAGGATTTTCTTACTTTTGGGTGGCCAACGGTTACGGTGACCGATGCCCGTTCTGGAAAGGGCCACATTGTGACGCGTGCTGGGAGTGTGGGCGCTTTTTCCAAGATGGTCAAGACTCGGTACGTGATTCCTTTCCGCTTGGGGAGGTCATACTAAGTGGCATCAGGTTCGGCGAGACGCTTCCGAGGATATCGAATGTCATGCAAGTTGTCCCATTTGAACATAGCCAACGACATCTACGCCAGATATCCGACATGGCTACATACCGCAAAGTACACGCGACATTACCCGCTGCCGAGTTTTCTGCGTTCAAATCTCGAGTCAAACATGGTGATCTCAACGGCAGGTCTATAGTCTTCCAGCGGCCAGCGTATCGAGTTCTAATTTTAGGGCTCTTTGTAGCTATCAATCGATTGTGGCATGCGAGGGACAAAAGCTGGTTGTCGATACGATTTGTCTGGTCCGAGAAAAGTTTTGTACCTCTAGAGTGGGGGTACGCGGCCGTGCGGTGCGCTCACATGGCGGCGATTGGAGCTTGGCCACCGAGGGAGGAGAATTACAGGTGGGTAGCCCCTTTTTCAGGACGCGCTACCGACTAAGATCTTGCAGAAAAGGGCATTTTGTCGTCGCCGAGTATGCCGATAAAGTACGAAATAAGATTAGACCGACCCACCCTTGGGAGGCAAGTCAGGTTTCGGTGTCCTGCGATAACAATTGTGTAACACTGCTGTGTAGTACACGTTTGGCGACACACATGTCATTGGAAAATCCAAACTACCCGACATCATCAATTCGGTCATCTCATCTCTCGCTACTCCAGACTCGGAATCCGTAGCCAACTCGTTAGTTCTCGTCGGGCACAACATTTCTGGAGACCTCGACCGATTGGCGGAGCTTAAGATCAGCAAGTCACGTTCTCAATCTGTCAGTGTGCATCTGACAACCCTTCGCTACAGAAATCCCGCACAATATGTTGGTTGTCGATACTGCTGTGGCGTCCTTGCGCCACGCCGTTTTTGGACCGCAACTCCCCCGCGAGGCTCCACTGGCTCGTTTACTCGCCGCTCAGGCTCGCGCACCTCGGTGTACGCTTGGCAATGCCGGCAACGACGCGTGGTTGGCACTTGGCGCAATGATTGCTCTGATCGACCGAAATGCCACGCCATTGAATAGTGCTACAGTCGGCGGAGCGGCGCAATCACCAATCCCTCGGCCGCCGTTGTCTTCAGAAAACTCTGGAAATACACCCCAAATAGGAAATCCACCTGCCACCCGTCCACGATTCAACTCGACGGCTTTTCCTTCTTCGACTTCGCCCTTGCCGTTCCCCTCGAACCCTTCGACGGACATGCTGCCCCTGCCTTCGCCCAACGCCAATCCCAATGCACGTCCGATCTCAGCCGTATTCGCGAGGCCCAGAACGGGGAGCGCCGGCGCCATGACCAACTCTCGCAACAGTCTCTCGCTGAATGGGCTGAGTCTCAACCATACAGGGCGGCCGTTGTCGGTTCCAGACCCGCTGTCCCACCCGAACCCAAACATTCGTCCGATCTCGATAGCGGTGAATCAACCGATGGGCGGGAGTCCTCGGAGTAGTATGAACCCCACGAATGAGTTGAGTGAGGCGAGCACCATGAGTCGGAGCTGGAACGGCCGTTCGGCGCTTGCGAGCGGACGGCCGGCGACGCCGTTGGGGCTGTTTGATTCGAAGCCTGGGGTCGGGAGGGGGTCGAAGCTTGTGGTGAGCCCGAGTGCGAAGCCTGCCGGTGACGAAAGCACCGAGAGCGAGAGCGAGGAAGAGCCGAGGGACAGTGGGGAAGGGCCCAGACTGTCAATGGACAAGGGACGTGGTAGATTCCTCTGAGTGCGAAATCGTTTCTGTTACTGGGTTGGGTTGGCAAACGGACACCTTTTTCTTTGAAAATACATCGCTTTGTCAAGTAATCTGTTATGAGTCCGCAATCAGTTGCGCTCAGATTATTCGACTCGAATCACGGCAGACCAAATTAGGAAGGTCTATCCACGGCCCTGGTCCCGCATGTATGGCGTATTAGAGCGCAAGTATCCTACCAACTATTGGCCGTGGGAGTTACGGGATGGCAACACCGAGTCGTGTTAATCACGACACCCTGCGTCGAAGATAGTTTCGAGGGTGCGCTACAGCTTGCGGCGGCGCAGAGTCACTTACTCCATCTATCTCGTTATTCGGTTCACACACACGACGTAGAGTAGAACTCATCTTCGACCTTCATTCATTTTGGTCAGGCGGACACTGGCCACGATCATCACATGTAGAGTTCTGTCAGCTTGCAACGAATAGAACTAGGCCCCGCACTGTATATACACTACGGGAACATGATAGGTATTCACACGTCGACTGAGCTATGCTCCGAAAATTATTCTTCGGTTCCAAGCGTTGAGGGCACATGATTGCAATAGAGCCCAAACAAATGGCCCGTAAGATTTCCTATCCTCATCGCGGTTGGGCGTGTGGCCTATGGTATGGCCCTACATTATGCCACAAAGGGTTCATCTATATAGTCTTTTCGGGACTATGAGGGTAAATTTTGGTTGAATAATACCTCAAACGTCAATCCAAACCGACATGTATGACTATATGCAATGGCTTTGCGCAACATAGCTATTAGGGACAACCCTGCGTATGGCGTGCTGAGGCACACTATGCGCTACATTCAGCCCCAGATTTCACGATCACCCTCAATAATGCAATTGCATCAGGTGAGGCAATTATCTGACGCAATTGTGACACCTTCGAGGCTCAATTCTGTGGGACGAACCAACCATGCCCCTGGCGATAGGTGACCGAATATGGTAGAACCCCTTTCTCCGCCGTTTTCGAAAAGCCCTCCCCAGTTCGTGTGGGCATATGCGGGTAAGCCATGGCATACATTCAACGGGCAAGCGTGCGAGACGTCAATACTGACAAACTACGCGTATTTTCACTATAAATGCGATGTCTAGCCGCCTCCAGGAGTCCAGTTCCTCACCACCCGCAACAGTTTTCGACAATCTACTGAACTATCTTGTAACATGTCTCTTTCTGACGGCACCTACCGAATTTTCTCCCGCTTGAAGAACAGCGCAGGCAAGGAGCTCCGTGTAGCCCGGTACTACACTGAGCTGATCTTGGTCAACGACTCTAGTAACGTATGATCCAAGTTAGACTTGTTCCCAACATGTAAATACTCACTCCTTCGATGTAGCAAACCGTTGACGTCAAGCGCATCAGCGGCGACAAGTACGTTATTCGGTATTCCGGATTCGACAACTACTTTGGGCCCACCAACGACATAGCTGTGAATAACATATTGGCGTGCCTTCTCTGGATGACCTTGGCTAATCCTTATTATTATCCAGGCGGATAACACCCTCAACTCCCGTCCCGGACAATTCGAATGGTCCATTAACCCCGCCGGTGGTGACGAGTACAAGTAGGCACTACCTATACTTAGATTGGGCACAATTGATGGCATTCCGTTTGTAGGGTCCACATCCCCGAGCAAGACCTTTACTGGCAGCTTCCTGACGGCGCAGGGAACGAAAGCCGCGTAAGCCTTCCACAGCGTTGTGACAGGAACCATCTGAGGAGTCTGGCTTTTAGGTCTCGCTCGTCAAGTCTCAGGGCAAGCAGGGCGAACTCTGGACCTTCGTGCGGAAGTAAGCGGCGAAAAGTAGCATCTGTTGGCATGCCTGCTTGTTGAATATATGAACCAAACTTGAACAAACAACGTGGGACTTGTAAGGGCCTTGTTATGATGTCAACATTTCAGAGAGCAATTGCCCTCGTAAATAGGCTTTGGTGAGGCGAGAAGCTCATGCGAAAAGACGCGAAGAGAAGCGGTATCACGTGACGGTCACCTTGACTGCACAGTACCACCCAGCCGTAGATTAGAAATACCAGGATCTTAGTACCATAACAGATGATATCCCGCCGTGACTGATGTTAGTTGAAGAGGCGGGGGTTGCGGGCTGCCATTTTCTAGAGGTAGTCCGCCCCTTCCGGCATAACTTCTGCGCTCGCGTCGAGGCAAAAAATGTCATAGGATTCTGCGTTGGTCGGTCACAAAATAATGCACAAGAGTCCAACACCCACCGTGTGCCATGCCAACTGCCAACCGGAAGCGATGGTAAACAATACCCAACCCGGCGGTTCGCAACGTCCTATCTCCGAGATGCGTTCTAGGGTGTGGTGCACACTGGGCGCAGAGTGACTTACTCGACCCATCCTGCTGTTCGGTTCAAGTGCACGCTGCCGTCGGGAGATGCTCCCATCCTCGGGCGATTTCGATTAGATGGACTGTTTTCATACACTTAAAGTTCACTGAGAAACGATGTTCTTCCGAATACAGGAGGAATGCACGGTGACCACCTGATTGGTGCGCGGCCTCAGGATTGGCACTTTCAACGGGGGCTTTCGTTTGCTCATAATAAGTTAGGTATCAGAGATCCTGTTGTGGAAGAGCCATATCCGCTCTCCTAACCGGTTATTTTGGGGCCACAAAGGTGGTACTGAACCTTATCCCAGTCGGAGGACATACGTGAATATATGCGGCGGACCCATGTACCGGAGACAATCCTACGAATGGCGTGCTGAGAAGCATACAATCATATTTGAACTTGAGTTTCGCCATCGCTCGCAATGATTGTATTGGACTGGGCAGTGGTAAACTCCGCCAGGTTCGTCCTGATGTTCGCAAGCTGTACAAATCCGTCGTGTTTCTGACGGTGAGTTACCGGCCTTGTAGGGTTACTCGCCCCCGCTTGTCCCGCGTGTCTCCTGTGAGTCTGAGTGGGCGCACGTACATATGTCACGGTACCCACTGAATGAGAAAACGCGCAAGGCAACAACATTGACAAACGGCATAGGTGCGGACTATAAAACACATCTCCTGGCCGCCTCGAATTCCTCATCACCAGCAACCGCCTTCAACAGTCTACTTAACTTCGTCATTGAACATGTCTCTTCCCGACGGCACCTATCAGATCTTCTCGACCTTGACCAGCAGCTCTGACAAGCAGCTCCGCGTCGCTCGGTACTACAGCGAGTTGCTCTTGGTCAACGACTCTAGTGGTGTATGGTCTTCGGCTCGTTCTAGACGTGTAAATTCTTACTTTTTTTGATCTAGCAAACCGTCGATGTCAAGCTCGTCAGCGGCGACACGTACACCATTCAGTTCTCTGGACACGATACCTTCTTTGGACCCTCCGACGATATTTCTGTAAGTAGCATATTGATACGCATTTACTGTGCGACTTCGGCTAATTCTTGTTCTTTGTTTAGGAGGATAACAGCGTCAGCTCCCGCCCTGGAGAATACGAATGGTCCATCAACCCCGCCGGTGGTGACGAGTACAAGTGCGCGCCGTCCATACCTGATATAATGGTACCACCACTAACAACCATTCTTATTTCTAGGGTTCACGTTGCCGGACAAGACCTTTACTGGCAACTCCCGGACGGTGCTGGGAACGAAAGCCGCGTAAGTCCCTCCTATATTGTTGTTCGAGTCAGCTAAAGAACCCGGCTTGCAGATCAAGCTCGTCAATTCGGAGGGTAAGCAAGGCGAACTCTGGACCTTTGTGCAGAAGTAAGCGGACCGCGCAGCGTAGAACCCGTCATATTTGGTAAAACCGGCCTGGCATTTGTATGAATGAATCAAACTTGAACAAACAATGTGGAACTTGTAAGGACCAGGTCGAGCAATCGGCGTCTTCAAGGGACTCCCGCTGCCTTCTATCCAAACAACACTCAATTAATCTGAAAGCTAGGGACGTGATGGTTTGTAACACATTGCTGAATTAAAGTCATCCTTGCTGGGTCCGGCACTAACCTCGTGTGGTCGAGTGTCTATAGTGTGGGCGATCTTTGTGGCTGGCCGACAGAAGGGTGCTTGTCGAGTGCCTGCTTGGCTTACTTGCTATTTAACTGGAGAATCAATAAATTGTTACATTATCCACTTTGGAATATATTGGGCAAAGACATGTTGAAACAAAAACAAGCACAACGTTCTGCAGGATGTCGGATCACGGACACTCTCCAAGCATAACGCCATTGTACGGACCCCCTAATATAACCACATTCGGCGATGAACACTTGAAAAATGCGACGAGGATGATACTCACTGTTATCGTTGATTTCGCCCTGGAAAATGTTAGATACGGTTCCATCTGTGCACAAAACATCCGTGTTCTCTTGTCCAGCGCACGCGACCCAGTTTCCGGTTCCCGAAGAAAGGATATGGATCTCGCCTACACAAACGACCACAGAAGAACATCAAGTTAAGTAGCAAAGATCCTACTGGAGACTGACCGGACGGATGAGAATACCCCAAGAATCTCCCAGGGGTAATTGGGACACTGTCCTTCTGGTTGTTGATACGTGATAGGTCCCCAATCTGCGAACGTTTGAACAACACTCGTCAAAGCGGAGGGAGGTCCCACGTACATGTGAGTCAATGAGATTTGCGAAATTCGTGTTTCCGACGCGGGGCATTCCGTGAGTTACGACTTTGAGCTTGGCGGATGCCGGGAGGTGGAGCGTGAGGAACAGAGCATCGAGGAGCGAGATTGCACCACCTGTTAGATTTTACATCAGGACCCTGTTGATTCGCCGTCAAGGTTAGACACACCCATATTATGTCCGACGAGTATAACAGGAGAGGCCTCATGTTCTGATATAGCCTTTTGGACAGCGCTGAGCTTTTCAGAGGCTGACCTCGCTTGGGCCCTCGAAACCCTAAGAACTCAGGTTGAACGTCTTTCCCATACGCAAGACGATACACACAAGGACTCACCGTCATGAACCCGCACTGAAGGGTCGACTCCCGGGAAAAGTCCGGAACCTAGCGACGTCATTAAAATGTCATTATCTTCCAACAGGGACGTACTGGCGAAAAATGGCAAAACAGTGTGAGATGAAGAAGCATACACTCATTTCATGACTTACGGATTGGAATGGTCTACCCCTTCATTGCCGATAATAATCGAGTCGAGTTGAGGATAGTATCCAACATCCCCTGAAAAACCTGTAGTAAACAAACGACAATTTCACTGGGATATGAGCATACTCACAGTAGGGAGTCAGACCGCCATCCCCACCGCACAGTGTAGGTACAATCACCCAAAATTTAGTATTTCGCCACCCAAAACTTGGTGATGTGCTCCTTTTGACATGATTTTTTCCAAAATTTAGTATGATGATTTGGGATTTTTAGGTCCCCCAACATCCCAAAAGGAGACTCCTCCTATTTTTCAACATGGATTGACCTAAAAGTGAAAATTAGGATGAATTTCTTTTTGTACATTTTACCCATAAACATGATATGTGAGAGTAAGAATTGAGTGAGAAGAGCCAAGTTTAAAATTCAGGCATAACATCCCAAAATTTGGGGGTTTCTGTTCCCACAGTGCCGGCAGCATACGGAATAAACCCAGGGAGTTCATTGCACGCTACTAGGTAAGGAGCCCAGTTGAGTAATAGTGAACGAGGTCGGTCAGCAGAACATACCACCACATGACCAATTCTCCGTTGAACTGGCCGGACAATACGCAGCCCGAGCAAAGAGACTAATGGAATTCGGAATCATTAGACACATGCAAAAACACTGGTGGGTCCAGTCGTTGCACTCACGCGTATGGCTTAAACGAATCGACTTGGTCAGTCGACAAGGGGGTAACCCCAGCGCGTGAAAGCAGGTTTGGAAGAGCCACTGCAGACGCGGCCGCGCCGAGCAGCAGAGCGGTAGCAGTTCTCACGAGCATGTCTAGGGTTGCCGAGGCGAATGGCAGCAATACGTCGGGGGCCTCCATTTTTTATACAGCCTTCGACGTGGACGCGTTGATCCGAAAACAATCAAACAACGCAATTCCTGTCATACCAGAACACGCATAGAACTTCTGCGGGCCGATTTTGGCAGTGGTGGCTGTTATCACGTAACACAAATTCGATCATACCTATTCAGTTCATATGAGAATTGACGTTCGGGGCTGGATACCTGCCCTAATTTGATACGCATCAGTGCGGAGCAGAGTTACGCCAGATCGATTACAATCGATTGTAATCAGGTCAAAGATTTCATTTGTTCCACAGACTAACCGATCTCGCTAAATTAACTCTGGGCCATCGATCCGGGTGTACAATTTAGTCCTAGACCCCCTCCCCACTGTTCTCTGCTTATAGGAGGGGGTCTGGTTTACCTGACTATATTCGGCTCGGTTTGCGCCCCTTCAAGACTACAACCCAAGTGTAATACAGATGTTTTCGTAGATGTTGAAGTTCAAAAGTTTCTCCCCCACCGAGTGGCGCCTATCCTGACTCCCTGGGGGAACTAGCATATATGTACGAACACGAATGATGGTACAAAATTAGCCTTCCGCCGGCTTTCCTTGTGTGATGCCTTCGAGCTAGGATCTATTTTTCCTTCCCATGTCGGCTTAAAACCAATACGTAACGTCCAACACAGTATATTTTGTTTAATGGCATAAACAGGGTCATTCATAAATCGAGACAGATGTCCTTGTACCCACACCAACAAATACAAGTATGGCCACAACCTCGCTCGCTAAACTGGTTTTGTTTTATTTTCAATCAGAACTCAGAACTCAGAAAGATAGAAAGGCCTGGGGATGAAATCCATTGTACTTCAGAGAACCAGTGTCAAATTGCGCACACGCAAATATGCTCAACTCGTCAGGCTCCCGATATTCTTAGGCGTACACCTAAGTCAGCATCGGAAGGTATTATGCACGCGGAGGAGCTCGACCTACCATATGCGCAGCCTTAAGTGCACGATTTATTGACAGGGCAGCAGCGAATCGTGCCACCTGGGTACAGACTCCGACTATAGTAGCAACGAGTCCTACGAAACAGCAAACCTAGGGATGAGTGTGTCGAACAATTCCACACGGTTCGCTTACCCGTAGGGGCAGCAGAGCTTGAACCCGCAGCATGGGCCTCCGGTCGGGCAGCACTGGCCTGGATCCTTGCATCCGCACCTTGTGCATTTGGCCGCACGGTTGCCTTCACCGGTCGTGGGAGCCGGGTCAGTCGCGTTCACGGCAGGCGGCGCGCGCACAACGAGATTAGGCTCGGCTGGGACCAAAGCCGGAGCTGGGGTAGCCAAGCTAAACGAGAAGAGGCAGAAAATAGTGAGGAGGAAGGTGAAGAGGGGAGTAGAGCGCATGGTGAGGGGTATTGACTTTGTATGCGGTTTGGAGAGGGGATGGTGAGGGAATGGTGCATTTGGGAGCGCCGTTTTATAACGCTGCAGGCCTCTCGGGTGATGCGCACAGATATCTCGATACGCAGTGCTCTCACCTCTCTACTCCGACTAACTTGCTCGAATCCAGGGCTTGGAGCACTGCAATTGCTTGGCACACCAGTCCCAGCGTTGCCCACGGCGCCTAAGAGGGCATCCCCGAGCTACAAGAAAGCGGTGATCGGGCCTTTCAGTTGAGACACCGTCCGGAGATGCCTTTGGCGGTAGAAGTTACTCCACAATTCGTGGTCATGTTACACATCACGTTGAGGCTGGTTTGGGTGGGGGCTGTGGCTTGTTTCCTCAGGTGACAAGTCTTGGCGTGGAGTACGAAAGCTCCCGCCACCAGATTAGGTGGGCTATGGTGTGGGCTGTGAGGAGCGATAACGTTGTTCGCTACAGATCCGTGTATTGTATTGGTCGGCCTGGGTCGATCGAAGCAAGCAGGTTGGGTCAGATGTGCAAGCTTCTTCCAGTCAGTCGACGCTGGGGGATTTTCATTTTCCCGTACTCGATACCTTCAGCGCACAAAACACATAGTACATTCAATTTTACACTCTTTGAGACGAGCATATAGTAGGGTGTATTCATCCGGTCTACGGTTGTATGTCAAGTGTTGTTCGTTGGAGCATTAGCTAGAACAGTGACAACCACAGACCCGCTGGTGCGCACCGGCAAATGTTGGACCACACTCGATAGGGCCTAGCGTGAGCCCATATTGCCCAATCTCATCGCCCTAAGTAAACACACTAGATCAGAGTTCTGCGCAGTCTGGCCTTGGCCCCGGCCTCGAACCCCACAAAGTTGTGATAACCAAAAGCCGATCCACTCATATACGTTGTACTCTGGCTCGTGCAGGTATTGGACACCTGACAAGGGATTTAGAACAATTAGAGAGGAGAGTGTGCTTGTGTGACCTCAGATGGGCCGGCCGCTGGTAGAGTGGGTGTGTCACACGATCTTCATCTGAAACCAATCGGACCTGCCCTTTTTGGCATCTTTTCCGTCCGTTCGGGGTAGCGTTGGTCCGAGCCCATGTACTATACGAGACCGCTTAGTCAGTCAGCCTCGTCTCGGCTCGGTGGATGCCACGTCGAAATGCCGCCTGATTTGATTTGGGCATCCTCCAGTTTCCTGCCCCAGTATACACGGTGATTAGCGCCTGCTGGTCACCAGTCCGCAAGCTGTAACCCGGTGCCCCGTAATGCCTCATGGTTGCCTGACCGGCGATTGCAGCCACCACCTACTGTCTCACTGGCTCAGCCACGAGACATTTCCGTGATTCCACGAGGCGATTTCCGGATTGTATCCTCCCGGTCACTGTCTCGGACCAACGCTAGTTCGGGGCGTTGGTCCTTCATGTCCTGCAACAAGCAGCACATGAACATCATAAACATTCATAAACGGTTCAATATTATGGGGTAGTTCGCTCAAACTATCCGTGAAGCAACACATGCCAGTGTTGCCAGAATATTAGGCGGACGCACGGAAACGGAACGCACTTTTTAACTGCTTCGTTTCATCGCTCCTATGGCTGCATATAGTCTGCGTAGATCGGCGAGCAAAATACATACCAGGATTGGCTGACCTAGCGTAGCGCCTTGCCAGCAACTTGGTGATAATTATTTAAGAAAAAGTATATGATAAAATAGGCCACGCAGTGCGCTTAACCAACCCTGCGACTCGTCGGGCCGCAGCACCACGAATTGGGGAATTCTTTACATACGACCGTACGACTACCATCGCTAACAAGAAAGAGCAAGCCAGCTCCCGGTGTCGTTGTTCGCGGCGTTGACCACGAACAGGCTCTGCCAAATCCACTGCGACTCACGAGCGCTCATGAGTGGCAAATAGGTCACGAGTGCACTCTATCATATTTGAGCACTCGTGAGCATTGGTAAGCACAGTGCTCAATGTGCTCGTGAGCGCTCAAATATGATAGAGTGCACACGTGAGCATTTCAGCGCACGTGAGCGTTCCCGAGTCCACCTGTCATTTGGTGATGGGAAAAGGTCGATCGGATCAAGGCCGAGTCGGCCAAGCGCAAGGCTGCGGCACGAATACACGTATGCAAACGCTCAGACTCAGTGTTGTGAGATTAGAAGAAGACCGATGCGGAGCGGGCGAGACAGCGCGAAGTGGAAAAGGCTGCATGGTCATATGATAACTTGTTTACCGGGGGAGGACGAGGATGGCCCCAAAGAGAAGAAGACGGGCATCGCGTTGGAAGAAGATTTCATGTGAGAGTATGAATTTTGCAGAATAATTATGTAACAATACTCTGCTGCCACCTGTCTATAAGCACCTCATGTCGAAGCAGCAGCTTGAAAGTGAGAATGCCAGCGAAACAACCGATTCGAAGGACTCCACGGCCAGGCGGATCCTCGGTACGGCTTGACCCCGCGTTTAAACCGGGCTCAAATCATTCGAATGGTTCCGCCGTCTAATCTAGTTACCTAAGAGGAACTCTAGCCTTGGCTAAACACTTTAGCCCGTTTTCATCCACAACCTACTTCGACTTGCCCCATAGAGTTTCCCCGTCGGATCAAGCGTCGTCAGGTTAGCCCCTGCTGACTGTGTTTTAGCGCTTCTCGCCTGACATTTTTGCCAAGAAGTATACTCAACCGCCGTTACAAGCATGGTTGGTTTTTGACCCTCTCGTCATATTAACCCCATTTGCAAGAGCCGAGATCACATCACGTGCATTTTTGCGGTGAGCCGGGCACTCGTGACTGTGTTCGGGCTTAGCGTTGCGCTACGTGCTTCCAAGGGCGCTCACACAGCACTTCTGTTGCACAAGCTCGACTACGGCGAGCTGGCTATTTCCCCGATTATTGACGAGCGCAACGTATAAAACAGCAATGCAGGACGCTCAACTCGTTCAAGCCACTCTCGGTTGTTCATTCGC
>WSTK01000825.1:0-13877 GCA_019616945.1 Ceratobasidium sp. 414 | reverse complement strand
TTTGCCTTTGAAGCATATTGTATGCACTCCTTACCCCCTCATATCTCATGATTTCTGCCTGAAAATGACTTGATTGGTCCACGTGGGTGTTGGCTACATAGTTCTATTTTCACCCAATTTTTACGCCGAGCCATCCAAGACAGAATGCACGATTGGCCAAAACCCAGTCCAGTATCGGCCCGGCCAGAACCCGGTCACCTCTTGTAGTGTGCTAAATATGCTTTCACCGATCTTCCCGGCGCTTAAGAAAAAACATTTGCAATTGAATTTTAACTTCGGCGATGTTCGGATTTGATGGGAGAAAAGATGGAAAATGCATTCGGCCTAGTTGACTCGAGCGTCGATCTCATTATAAAACTGCAAGGAGTCTTTCACGTCTTTACTTCTCCCAGAATGTCCTTTGCCTCCCGCGCCATTCGCCAGGCTGTCCGCGCTGCCCCCCGCGTCGCCGCAAAGCCCTCCACGGCTGTTCGTTCTTACTCTCTCCTTGCACGCGCTGCGACAGTCGCCGCGTCTCGGTCGGCGTTTGTCCAAACTCAGGTAAGAACTAGAGAGCTTACGATCGGACGTGTGCTCATCTCATACCTTTAATTTTGTAGGCTCGTGGTATCAAGACCTTGGACTTTGCGGGAACTAAGGAGGTTGTATATGAGCGTGCCGACTGGCCGCTTGCCAAGCTACAGGATTACTTTAAGAACGACACCCTCGCTCTCATCGGTTACGGCTCTCAAGGACACGGGCAGGGCTTGAATGCGCGCGACAATGGCCTGAACGTGATCGTCGGCGTGAGGAAAGATGGTACATCTTGGAAGCAAGCGGTTGAAGACGGTTGGGTATGACATCCGGCCCCGATCTAGTGGCCGTTCTTTGACATAGATCGTGTACAGGTACCAGGAGAGACCCTGTTCCCCATCGAAGAGGCGATCAATCGTGGCACATTCATCATGAACCTGCTCTCCGACGCTGCACAAGCACAAACCTGGCCCGAAATCGCACCGCTGATTACCAAAGGGAAGACCCTCTACTTCTCCCATGGTTTCTCGGTTGTGTACAAGGACGACACCAAAGTCATTCCTCCCAAGGATGTCGACGTCATCCTCGTTGCGCCCAAGGGTTCTGGCCGAACTGTGCGCACGCTGTTCAAGGAGGGGCGTGGTATCAACTCGAGTATTGCTGTTTGGCAAGATGTTACTGGCAAGGCCAAGGAGAAGGCGATCGCATTGGGTATCGCGGTTGGCAGTGGGTACCTCTACGAGACGACATTTGAGAAGGAGGTATACTCTGATTTGTATGGTGAGCGTGGTGTGGTAAGTGTGGTATCCTCCTGGGTGGACCGGCCGTCTCTAATATCACCTTTGATTTCTAGCTCATGGGTGGTATCCGTACGTCCTGGTTTCTTGATTAAATGCGCGTGGTACTAACTAGCATATAGAGGGCATGTTCTTGGCCCAATACAAGGTCTTGCGCGAGAACGGCCATAGCCCCTCGGAGGCTTTCAATGAAACTGTCGAGGAGGCTACCCAGTCTCTTTTCCCCTTGATCGGCCAGCATGGAATGGTCAATATATTCTCATTGATGCCTAGACCCTCCAATAACGTACTATCATTGCAGGATTACATGTATGCGGCTTGTTCTACCACTGCTCGTCGTGGTGCGCTCGACTGGGCTCCCGAGTTCGAAAAGGCCAACCGACCCGTCTTTGAGGCTGTGAGTTCTTTCACCTGCAACCTAAAATATTGCTTCTTATGATACCCCCAGCTTTACAAATCTGTTCGTGACGGTACCGAGACTCGCCGTTCGCTAGAGTTCAATGGTCGCAAGACTTACCGCGAGGACCTCGCACGAGAACTAAAGGAGATCGACGATCAGGAGATCTGGCGCGCCGGTACGTTATTACTTGACGTTGATTAATCAAGCCCCTAATGGCTGACATGATCAACGTAGGCAAAACCGTTCGGTCATTGCGCCCCGATTACAAGGGGCCTGCACCGAAGATTTGAAATAGACCAAAATTAAAGCCACCCAAAAATGTCTCGCTAGCTTTTGTTGCTCTAGTGATGTATCTTATTCTTGTACTTGGAATGCATGAGAATTTGTGTACTGAGATGAAAGACGTGAGGCCGATGACTGATTCGGGTACTGATGTTGCCGGGCCCGGTGGCGTGAATCTGTCTCGCGGTTCAAAATGCAAGCTTGACCAAAACCCCGCCTCCACCTTCACGGCGCCCTCTAGCTAGCTTGTCTCGGCCTGTGACATTTTCGACCTAGTTTCCTATTTATCGCACTCCTTTGTTGCACGCAACACGATTCTGGAGATTCATCCGATATGATTGCCACGAAGCTTACAGAACTGCTAGGGATCCGTGTGTACGTATTTCACTTTGCTGTTGTGTGGTGGGGACGTGTATCTGACCATTTTTCCTAAAGCCCTGTGGTCCAGGGAGGAATGCAATGGGTAAGTTTGGTGAAGAGTGCTCGAAGATCGATTGTACTCATTTGGGTTTGTGCGTCCCAGGTCGGACTACCAGCTCTGGCCTCCGCGGTGTCCAATGCTGGCGGACTGGGCATCCTCACTGCTTTGTCACAGCCGAGCCCTGACGCTCTGCGTATCGCCATCCGGGAGACGCGAAAGCTCACCGGTAAGCACCAGCCTTGTGATTGACGCTTGCTTATATCATCGTGACTCTGACGTGTCCTCAAAGACAAGCCATTTGGAGTCAACATCACGTTGTTGCCTTCTATCAATCCTCCGGACTATGAGGGTTATGCACGCGCGGCCGTCGAGGAGGGGGTCCGCATCTTTGAGACGGCCGGTAATAACCGTACGTGTCGTCGTCCTTGCCGGAACCCACGATAGGGAACGTACGGTGTGCGCTGTGCTCACCCAGCAGCTATTTGCACAAAACAGCGGGCCCACTTATCAGGTTCTTCAAATCTCAGGGATGCGTCGTCATCCACAAGTGTACGACGATCCGCCACGCCAAGGTGTGTAACCGTGAACGTCACCTCCCTGACCCTTGACTAACGTATCGATCTCCAGTCGGCTGAGAAATTGGGTGTTGATGTGCTCAGCATTGACGGGTTCGAATGTACGGCATATGTGTAATTTGTTATCCATCCGGTACTAATCAACCGTCTCCGCCGGGCTGCTCGTGATTTTGCTTAGGCGCTGGACACCCTGGGGAAGAGGACATTGGGGGACTAGTCCTGGTGCGTTCTGTTCCTAGCGCGCGGAATCAACTACCAATGAACTAAACCCATGCGTCAATCCGCGTTTGGACCGGTGGATTTCTGTTCAATTGGACAGCTTGCGCGTGCTGCTCAAGAACTCAAGGTTCCGTTTATCGCATCGGGAGGATTCGGGGACGGCCGTGGTTTGGTTGCCGCGCTTTCCCTAGGCGCGGAAGGAATTAATATGGGTATGGTGTTGTTTCTCATCTCGATTCTGAGCATATACTGAGATGTGCTCATGTGACTGTACTTTGTCTCTAGGTACTCGTTTCATGTGCACGACCGAGGCCCCCATACACCGGAATATCAAGGACAAGATGATCGCGTCCAGCGAGGCTGATACGGTGCATATCTTCCGCACCCTGCGCAACACGGCCCGAGTCTACAAGAACGCCGTTTCAAGCGAGGTTGTCCGACTGGAGCGTAGGCCTGGTGGTGCTCAGTTCAGCGAATTGCGGGACCTTGTGAGTGGGTTGCGCGGAAAGAAGGTATACGAGACCGGGGACCCAGATGCCGGAGTCTGGAGTGCAGGGATCGTGGTTGGCCTAATTAAGGACTGTCCCTCGTGCGCAGAGTTACTCCAGCGAATTGAGCAAGAGGCAGAAGCTGCAATTAGCGGGATGAGCCGGTTGGTTGTGCAGCGGCCCAAGTTGTGATGGCGTATTGCTGTTGATTTCGAGTTGGTTTCGAGCTAGTCAAACAGAGTCGTCTTGATTTCACTGCTCAATGCTCGTCGGACATAAGGCTTTACCCCTGAAGATATCTCCCCGCTATCAGTTGCGTAATATATGTTGCCGACGCAGTCTAGTCGCACAAACTAACTCTTTGTGGGGATTCGCCGAACGATTCGGCAGTTGTTGGCAGCCTTCTCAGCAGGACGTGAATTGAATTGTACAGAGCACTGACGCGCGCGGCTTCCCACACGCTTGTCCGTGGCGAGTAGGCCACATGCTAACGGGTCAAGTATAAACCGGAAACTATGCGTGGACCCGAGTAGAACGGGGTTTCGTGAACCGTCGCTGCACACTTGCAGTAGAGACTTGTCTTTTAGGCATGGTATGTCCTGGGTGATTGGTGGAGCAGGTATTGGTCGGATATTGCAAATAGAGGACAGTGCCCAGCATATCTACCGCGTGGGTTGCGCGTACGCGGCTACTCGGTCCGCCGCTTTGCGCGACGGTGCCGAATGTCAACGTCACGCGGTCGATCAATTAGATCGGGGGGTTGAAACGATTTCACCGTGAACCAGGCGGAATTTAGACAAAGCACGCTTTGAGGGCCCGCAATTTCCGGTCGTTTGAGCCAAAAAAGACAGGCCCCCATTGATTGCCACAGTTCAGTAGGCGCTTTTAGCCTAAAAGTCCGGAAATGGCGGGCCCTCTTCGGCGCGGCCCGTGAAACCGCGGGGATGCAACTCACGTGACCGAGTGTCGATCTCCATATTTCGCCAACGTTGGTGAGCTCTCCTTTTTGCGTGATAATGCAATAATTGGCCCTGGCCTGGGGGAAGACTCCGCCAGGCTGTTGATTTCATGGCTCGTGTGGTTGGTTAAGGAACGGACAATAATGGTAAGGGCAGCAATCGGTAATTAGACTGGGTTTCCCTCTATCACATTGCGGTTAACTTAATTACATGTCACTCAGGCAACCAGGGGGTGCCCCAATGAAATTGGGTGGCGCCCCAGCAGGCCGACACGAGATAGACTGGCCCGCGTGGTTTCGTCACGGCTCGGCCTCGCCCCAGTGTATATGGTAAATGAGTGTGAAATTGGCGCCATAACAAGCAGCTCACGGGTAAACTGAGCAAAATCTATTGAAAGGATGACGGGAGCCAGAGATCGTGTACAAGCTTGCCAGATCCGCTCTTGGTGTCTCACAGGTATCCACACCATCAAAATCTAGCGCTTATCGCACAAGTCTCGAGCTTTCGGAGCCCGAAAAGGTCTCAAGCCTCGTGGCCCATGTGTGTCGCGGCCGATCCCGTGTAGGCATGAGCTTAGGCCCGATGGGCAGGTGGGTACCTTGCCAAGGACGTGAAATAGGCGGACGTTACTTTGTTGGGGGTAGGCCCGGTGACAAAAGGGTATATCTTGGCCTTGTATTTCAGCGCTCGTTTCAGACGACCTAAAGGTGCAAGCCGCTCAGCCACCACGCCGTGGCGCCGCTGTTTTCCGGCCCACATGGACCCAGTTTGAAACTCGGACGCTGGTCTGTGGTCCTCGTATTGAGCAATTCAAACATAAATGGCCTGTCCACCATTTCACGTTAGCCCAGCTCCACAGCGAGCACATGGCTGTGAACAATATAGGCACCGTGCCTCGCACACCGGCCGAGGACGTGAGCTCCATCGGATCGCTGTCGATCAATGCGGAGATCGGCAGCTCGCGTGGCGGCCATGCAAGCATATATGAAATACGCCTCGTGACGTTGGAAATATTATCGTTGGAAATACAGGCTCCAAATGAGCTTTCCGAAATAGGAGGAGCGCACCTTGTTTGGCGATTTGCTCGTTTTCTAAAAGCCGTTTCTGAGGTCAACCCATCAATCATGTGATATGGCTCCCGGTTGCTATCGTTCTTCATTGTGATGTGTGTGAAATGGGAATCGCAAGGCAACTATGATTAACTCGAGGCTACAGGGAGGAATAACAAATCGCCTATTTCTTGGGGCGACGCTGCAAGGTAAATCCCACTATACGTAAGCCTAGACCGCGAACGCAGGCGAGCATGTGGAGCACTTGCCTTGATCTCGTCGTCCTTTGTAACATGGAGCATTACCTTATTCGGGTGATCCGGCGTCATTCCAGTGTATCCTTTACTCCAATCATATGACACTGCATATGCGAATATCGAGCCAGATTTGTTGAACGCGGTGCCTAGAATGTGATGTTTGGCGTTAATAGGACAAGGCAGGCATGGTTCGGCACCTACAGGAAATTGGCCCAGGCGCTTGATCGAAAGCTGTTCGCAAGGATGTTAGAGAAGCCGCATCAGAATTTGCCTGCAGGACTTGCTTTTCAGCCGGGTCTTCGAATCCTTGTCCCAAAAGTTAATGGTCCCGTCCGCCCCTGCCTGTGATTATTACATGAGCACAGGCACTAAAAGATGCACTGATTACATACCGTACTAAAGGTGCCGTGCATAGGATGGAAAGACATATCGTTCACCGCAAAGACCTGTGTGTTATCTTTCGTTGTCCCTTGGTCTTTGCGATGGCACTTGAATGAGAAGTTCAGGCTAAGCCGGTTCTAGCGTCAATTTGGACAGCTTCGAACCTGTGCGATTTTCAGACATACCTCGAATCTTTTTCATCGACGTATCTGGGGATCCACCAAACTTAGTAACCGAAAAGCTTAAGTTATTTGCACTCACTGGATTGCGACTCGGCCTTCGATACTCCCCACCGCAAATCCGTTAGCGGTGGTGAAGCACGATATCACGCGCGTTTGCCATTTTAAGGGTGAGACCATACTCTGTGGAAGTCCCAACGTGAGCTGAGTTGGTCAGTTTCCGGGCGGGAGCGAACTGACACGATACACGGTTGTCGGATTATTGAGGTTGTACATCTGGATATGCCGTTCGGCCGTGCCGATCACCAATAGGGGGTAGCTCACGTCCATGGTGTAGCAACGCTCGGGCAGATCCACCTTGGCGACCGGGGTCGACTGACGCGTGTCCCAATACTAGATAAGGGCGGAAAATCATATGAATCTGGGAAAATGGCGCGGAAAACCAAACTCCGGCGTACCTTGACCGTTTTATCCCAGCTACCGGTTGCCAAGATGCCTCCTTGGGCGTCGATCCATTTGACACATTTAATAGGAGCATCATGAGCGGCTATTTGAGTCGCTTGTCCGGTCTGGACGTCGAACATTCGCCCAGCCTATTGGGTTCGTTGTGTAATTAAATTTCTGGAAGACGTGGCGCCGTGTGTACAAACCTTGTCTGCCCCCCCTGAGAAGACCTTGTTCCCTTCCTAAGATGATAGTAGTATCATAAATACGCGTCGGGAGTTATAACACGACGAACGTACTTTGTTCCAACAGACGCTCAAAACGGGGCCCTCGTGCGAGAACATCGCTTTGCCCTGGCTCTGACCTTGTGCTCCAATCTCATATAACCTAACCTAGATAGTGCAGTAAAAGCACCAAGTTTATGAGAGCACGTCAAAAACGTGTGACTATCACCCTCTCGACGCATGGTGTCCCACCTCGTTGTTCCAACTACCAACCGCTAGATAATCAGCAGTTGGACTAAAATCGAGGCAAGAGATAGAGTCATTGGGTGGATCGACAAGTTCGGTGTCCTTGGCGTCGGTCGTTGCCGTCGTTGCAGAAGTGCCTCCACCGAAGAATGCCATGTGGTGAACAGAAACAGATTGCAATAGCCAACGTTGACGGCCTTACATCAGCCATAGCGTCACGTGATGCCACGGGAATTGAGTCAGCGAATGTGAATCAGGACGAGGATCACTCGATTGGTCCAGTTCAGGTTTGTGCTCCAAGGAGAACTACTGTTCTCGGGGACCTTCCACCCCACGACGTGACTGTCCAATAGCGTCCGGCATGCGGTAGGTCCACGTGCCCGGGTGCTTTGGCTTTGTGCAAGATCTGCAGTGTTCAAAGTTGGTGGATGCTTCACACCGCTGCGGTTGTCCCTCCGCCTTACGTTAGAGGGTTTGCTTTCGGAGATCGATTTATGAATGACACCTGGTTTTGATTTACACTTCTGGAAGTAGTGCTCAGAGCGCATGGAAGCAAGCTGACTGAGCGCAGCGCGGATGCCCAAGAAGAGAAAAGATACCACAACGTGACGCTCCTGGTTCACGTAATTTAATTTGGGCCCAAGATTAAGCGACTTGGAGCCAAACGGCCAAAGGTTAGGCGATCGTTGGGAAATGCCCAGCTTGCACGCGACCAGGCCGGCGGCCGCCACAAACAGAGATCCTCAAGGACCGCTTAAATTCTTTCCCCAAATTAGCTTTCTGCGGCCGGACTCTCGCCTATTTCCGTACTCAGCGATCGTTCGAATCAGAATGCTAAGTGTGAAAGGGGGCAGGCCGGATTTCAGACGAAGCAGTCATATGTTGGCAAGTCAGGCTTATATCCCACCTGATTTCTTGTATTTCATTTCACGCTTACTGAGACGAATATATGCTCGACCAATAATCGTTGGCGGATGTGCGCGTTCGTGGTTGCGGTGGATTGGGAGAGCCGGGTCCCTGAATGGGGCTCAGAGATAAACGGCTTGTTTCGTACTGCGGATCGGCAGTTCAACTAGCGACTCGGAATTAGGTCGGGTTCCATGGGCTCCGGCGGGCAAGGTAGGACAAAGCATATCATTGTGCACCGGAGCAAGTGATCGTGTACAAAGTAAGAGGCTCTAGAACTTGTTCTTCGGGTGAGTTTCAACTTTACGTGCACTTCTAACTTGAGGATGAACCACGTCTCTATAGGTGAATACACCGCAAACTTCCAGTTCTTGCGTGCACCGCCCACTTTGACTTCTCTCGCCTTTAGTCCGGAGAACTTGTAGGGCCGGGTCTGCCAACTGAGGAGCATGTTTTATGAGCCTGGGTGTCGTGCATTCGGTCCTTGTGGGAGTCAAATGTCGAGAATAGAAGACCTGGGCCAGGCGCAACAAGGCCACACGGTCGGGGATGTACGCTTCCAAAATATACTGCTGTTCCAAGGCTTGATCTCTATTAGCAGCATTTGTGAGACGTGACGCGTAACATGGTTCCAACATCGCGCATACTACGAGTTGGCTTCGTGTTTGAACCCGCGAGTCTTGGACAGCCATTAGGTGACCTATGTCCGAAACCTCGCAATGGCAGCAACGAGACAGTACTACTCAAAGCTCGCGCTCATTAACGACACACCCGTAAGCATACCACGACAGTAGAGACTCTGGATACGTACTCAACACCAGAAACCCGTTGATCGCGGCGCATTCGTGTGTGCGGCTGGCTACCTAACTACGAACAACAACATAGGCACGTCCGAACTGTCGACTTGCCCGGCCGCTATGGATGAAATGCTGTATCAACATGTTCGGTACCACCCTCACAGGATTCTCACCACAGACAAAGATGCGAGCGAGTGGAGGTGCATTTCAAACTGGTTCGATTACACGAGCCCCGGTCGACGCCCGGAGCCCATAGCACTCTGGCACAGTCAGCAGCATGTCATCTCCGCAGCCTGAGGGCTCTAGCACGTCAAGGTGACGTTCTGGTTCATAAGCAGACTATCAATGGTGTCCACCGAAGACATATACACCTGTGGCTTGTGCCGCGTGACTTGTCGGAATGGTTTGGCTCGGATATTTTGGTCCTCGGACGTTCCACAGAGGGCGAAGCATATGAAGATTACCGACAGTGCGAAGAACATCGATGTGTGGGCCTACGAGAGCGCTACGTGAAACTGAGGGAGTAACATGAAACGCCATGGGAGGCCAGATTTGGGGGAGCGAGTTACGACAAATGGGTCTGTGATACCGGCGGGAAGGGCAAAGTCCAGCTAGTACAGATTTGGGCCCGGTGTAGTGTCCAGATACTGATTGGAATTGGCCTCTGGGTGACTGGAATTCCGGACACCAGCGGGACCGGCAGAGTGGCACCGGACCCTGAGCCCGGAATCGTGCAAGCTGCTCAAGGACTCCGCTGCTCCGGGTCGATCGACAATTTCGAATTTCGACCAACTAGGTCGTCGACATATAATAACCACCCCCGATGTCGGGCTCCTCCATCCCCCAGTCGAGGCGCACCATCACCCGCTCCCGCCTGCCTTCGCGTCGCTTCTGCCTCTGTTCTCTCTGCCTGTGTCGTGCTCGACCTGTTGTCCAAGGTGAGCCACATCTCCCCCACGTTCCCCTGTTGTTTGCCAACGTCTCTCAGATGAACGACTACCAGGCTCACTTTCAGAACTACTCTCAAACATTCGAGTCGACGAGCGCCATGCAGCTTGCGTACTACCAGTCGACCCACGGCGATGCTCAGATCCCAGATGCATATGGGGTCGAGGCATGGCATCCCAAAGCAGGCTCCGTCGAGCAGCCGTCGGCTCGAGCCCTAAGGCCAGGTATGCCGAACGAACGCACCGGCTCGCTGCTGTACGCCTCCGAATTCGCCGACCCTCGTTCCAACCTCGAGCTTGGCGGGTCCGACTTGAACATGTCATTTCCGGCCTATTCGTCCAATTCAGGTTATCCGATGACCCTAGAAGGCACCAGTCCTGGCGGCTTGCATCAGTTCAACGAAACAGTGGCCAGCACTTCGTCGTACCTCCCACCAGCACCAATCTATGGCTCGTCCCCTGTCTTCGCTGCCAACGCCGCCCGACACGATCTGGACATGTCTGGTGATTCTTTCCCGCTATCATGGCCCAGTGGCAATACTTTTCAAGCCTCGCCCCTGGGTGACGCACCAGCTGTCCGCTATTCGCCATATACAGTCAAATCACAGCGACGAACAAGCCAGGACGCCAACACCCCGCCTTCGCCGCTCTCTCTCGCTCACTCGAAGCGTTCCTCCACCTCTCCATCGCCTGGCCCACTCACCCCGGCCATTGGCCACATCGCTCTCCAAACCGAGTTGTGTACCGTCGGCCTTGAACCTCGCCCGTTATCTCAGGGTTCTTCTCGTAACTTGTATGGCCGAGTAAGTACTGGACCATTCAAGCTCAACCATATAATCTAATCCATTTCCCGTTAGAATGAAGACATCGACCCCGACAGGCCGTATCCTTGCAACTCATGTCGCATGGCGTTTGCTCGTCAACACGATTTGACTCGTCATTCGCGTGTACACAGCGGCGAGACGCCTTACTACTGCCACGGATGTCGCCAGGGATTCCGCCGCAGCGATGCGCGCTCGCGGCATTGGGGCAAGGATGCCGCATGCCTAGCTCTTCACCAAAGACTCGTCGAGGGAACCGAGGTGAGATGACTCCTGCTTTGTTCACGGAGTCGTGCTCAACGTTGCTCATAGGAGGGCCGCAAGCTTCAAAAAAGCCTGTCTCGCCTGGGTGACAAGGCTGGCCGGGTTGGCACCGCTACTTTTCGCGTACACAAGCCCCCAACTAGGCCCATCCGTGCCCCAGTTGTTTGATTGTTATCCCTATACGCCTTTTAAATTGTACCAAGTTACTTTCTTCGCTGCTAGACAGCCTACCTTTGCCATGGTCCCCCCTCGGGTTCCGTGCATCGATGGTGCCTTAGGAGGGGTGGTATGCCACTTGTTTAATTTGTCTTCCTTGACTGTTCGGGACATTGTCTGCTCGCTGTAATCCTTTTCGCCGCCGTGTATTGTATCGTGCTTATTTGAATCCATAGTCAGACAAACCAAACAACGCCGCTAAATTTAGCGAAAATTCACCATGGACGCATCAGTCTACGTAAATAAATCTGACTTCACACAATCAATCAAGTATACCAAGTAGTCGTGCCAGTCGATTTGACTTCGTTGTGATTTGACCGAGACCCACTGGAAGAGGTTAGACCAGGGGCGTCTCACTTAGCATATGTGGTTATATGAGAATACCGTCATCGTTGGCACTGCACTCATGGCCACTGTTAAACTAATTGGCTTTAGCCATGACCAGTTTGACAAGGAGCCAAAACTGATGCATGGGTGGCGCATCCCACTCAAAACCTTGATGAAAACTACCAAACTTACCGCTGCGGCCGTTCGGAGCATCCTCCTGCGCGCGCGTCCCCTGGAACAACATGTGTCCCGCCTCCAATACAATCGCGAATTTTGTGGAGGGGGGTGGGACTTACCTACTTTGCGTTTAACGGGTTCGACTTTCAGTTCGGGGGTTTAAACGATGGTCCCCATGCTTTGATTGGTAGTAAGTGAGATCTGTGTGTATTGCGGGGGACCCGCGAGTCGCTCTATTTTCGTGTATAGCTTATTGAAACTTCCCGATTTAGAGGTACTCGACTATCGACAAAGGTTAACGCACGAGTGAAATTTTTGGGTGTCCGAGTGATGCGAAGGATATATAGAATCGGCTGATCATGTGCGGCTGATGGTTAAGATGAGCGTCTCAGCACACGCGATATATGGTCATGCACTTGCTGATGGACAGGGGTCACATGCTGTTGCTGGGGGGGGGGGGGGCAGGTCTGTGCTCAGGTCTCACCTAACGAAGGCCAACGCTCACAAGCAATCACCGCACATCCAAGGATTATATAGGAAATTATAACGGGGGAGATGCAACGTTGTACCACAGGTGAACATGGCCTGGGGCTGCTCTACTAGCAGCGGTAAAGCTAAGTATATGCTACCGGCGTGAAGGGCAAGTGACCTTCAAGGCCAACCTGCGTAGAGCACCGAGGTTGCTGACTCTTGAATCGACGGTAATAAGTAAATGAAAGGTACCTCGGGACTCCGTAGCAGACTAGCACCGGCGGGGGATCAGCAAAATCGGTTTCTCGGTGGCCTTCGCGCGCGGCATTTATGCCCAACTTGGGTAGGTCGGTCCTTCGGCAGCTTTTGAGATAATCTCCTTTTCTCCTATTCATACTCATCAATTTTGCAAGATTTGTTTGGGCGAAATAGCGGTTTGGCTCGGTAGATCCGGTAGCACAGGCACGAGGTTGGCTACTGTAATCTAACTTGTAAGTTATGGTGTTCGTTGTAGCCGACAGCCTGGGCGTGCCCCCCAACCCAGGTCGCTCGCTATGCACTCATTATTTGATTTTTTTTTTTCGCAAGGGTAGTCGGGTGGGGCTGGAGATCGGTACTCCTGTAGCCTGGTGCGCCAAGGGCGGGCTTCTCCTCCTGAACACAGGCGTTACAAATATGTCCGAATTACATTACGTCATAGCTGCCCATTTCACTTTGGTTCTGTTTTGCCTCGAGAAACTAATACAAGACAAGATCTGTCAAAGAAGTTGTGTCTATTTCGCAGAAATGTGCGATTGGCTATCCAGACCCGACAGGCTGTGGACCGTTACCGCCGATATATAGGAGGATGCGGGGGTAGAAACCTGATTTAGGAAGTCTTTTTGCGCGATAAGTTTGACGGATGTACTTGATTCCGCAGGGTATACAGTCGAACCTCTTGAACCGCACCCTCCACAACTGCACACTGTCAACAGGGACTGAATAGCTCAGGCTGAAGTCGGGTGGGAGGGTTATTGAATTTTAGCGCGAAACATTCACCATCATTGTGCGGTTCAAGAGGTTTGACTGCAGTTGAATTGGCGAGCGCCACATATTTCCTTAACCACGAAGTTGCTTACTGCTCCCGACCCTTTCGTGCTTTGGTTAGTGTCACAACAATAGCCTGTGAGACAGCTGTCGGTGCTCGGCATGCTCGGGAATGGGTTAGGTGGCAGCGAACGAATCACCGATTTGGTTTCCGCCACCCAACTTTATAGTTAGGTGGGCGAAATTAACTTTAAAAATAGCCGGTCAAAAATACATAAGGTAGGAACCACTCAGATGTAACCAACCTTATCTAAGCGCCGAGGGAATCGTGTGACAAGCATCACATTTTCTAATGTAAATACATGAAACGGATGGAAATACAAAAATCGGCTCCCATAGCTGTCTTCAGAACATGATATAACCCGTGTACGCAAATTTTAAGCCCCCAATTCAATCAGTCCGACACAGGTTTCACGGGCTAAGGTGGGTCA
>WSTK01000824.1:0-13877 GCA_019616945.1 Ceratobasidium sp. 414 | reverse complement strand
TGGGTGAATATGGATAGGGGATAGGGGTATGCATGATTTCCCCCTGCTGATACAGTCACTTCTACTGATTAGAATGTCTTTAAACTTTGTATACAGTATCTACACAATGTATATTAGTGGATCGATAGTACAGACCATTAAAAGCAGTCATTTTAACACTGTTTCAGGGGGTGCGCTTCCCCCTGAATATTTCTGGATAGTATATTCACATTTACTCTATTATAATAATTTATTCTGACATGCGCGTTGACATATTTAGACTCTCCTGATTTATGTGCATTTAATGGTGTATCTTATGTACATTTGTGGTGGGTTTTGAGGGGGGCCATTTTTGACTGTGGCCCCCCCCCAGCTAGTTTTTGCCCATGTAGCACCCTTCCTGCAGCTTCCCACAAGCTTGGAAGCTGCAGGAAGCGCCCAGGATGCAGGAGCTCCTGCAGGGTGCCGAAAGGGGCAGGAATGCTGCAGGAATCCCACATTCCCGCCTGCAGGAGCAGGAGTGGGAGCTAGACAGGCTGATATATGCCGGATTCTGGCACACGGGAGCCGGATTCCGGCATATTTTCCGCGTCACATGCTTAAGCAGGTTAGCACAAATATCGGAGCTCCAGCCAAGGAGCTGAGTGTTCTCAAGTTGTGGCCATAGGCAGATATGCTTTGCAACCACAATGCAGTCATTGGTTCTCTCAGCTGATTGACCAGTCTGGGCCTGAAACAAAAAACATTAGCATGTTGATATATGTGTGCAATGCACATTCAATACTGCAGTGCAAAGCTGGTTCCGGAACTCGATGCCAGATTGAGGATTGCGAAGGGCAGTAATCATCGAAGGATAGCCAGACTTCTGCATGGCGTCATACATGCAAGTCATGTCATTGAAGCAAACGTCAACCCATGCATGTCTATAAGCTATATTAGCGATTTGCATACTTGGGTGCACTAAGAGCTTACTTGGGGTCAACTGGGTGTCCCTGCTCCTGATTGATAAGGTTTTTGAGACTGTGATCGATGATGGCAGCCAAACTAGCATTTGCTTCAGCTACTCGGCCAAAATGTTTGCCAACTTGAAGTCCAAGTGGCACATGAGATTGTCTAGTGAGTTAGCCTATGAGTTTTGGACGGTTGTGCGTTTCAATGAAGATATTTGTGCATACCGGGCTTGAGTTTGATGCATCAGGCTGCAAGAGCTTAGAGGGGTGATAAGTCCGTTTGTGGGGTCATCTGTGTGCAGCTCTGCCATGCTTTGCAAGTGAACTATGGGGTGTGAAAATGGAGATGAAAAGCAAACGTTGCAGCTGCCAAGGGGGGAGGGGATAATAAGCCACCCTGCAGCAATCCTATGTCGCATATATGAGATCGCCTTCATGTGTGAAATGCGTTGGGCTAC
This sequence comes from Ceratobasidium sp. 414, assembly GCA_019616945.1. Classification (NCBI taxonomy): domain Eukaryota; kingdom Fungi; phylum Basidiomycota; class Agaricomycetes; order Cantharellales; family Ceratobasidiaceae; genus Ceratobasidium; species Ceratobasidium sp. 414. Next base: position 12,490 of record WSTK01000824.1, on the reverse strand, counting down.
CTCATAGGCCCACTTTTCATTTTACTGCGCCAAAATCCGAAACCCAAAATAATTCTGCTACCTATTTCATGTGTACTCACACCACTTTGGCCGTGAATTTAGTCTGGGACCCCTGGCACTTCATATGCCAGCCCCCTCTTCAGCACGTCTTCTTTAGTATCCTAACTGGTTTGGGTACTGTGTTGTGCAAGGTGCATCAGCTGCGGCCTATGCTTTGCATTTGGTAGCAAAGCATCAGCTGACACTGCATACACGCAGTGCGCATACATCTACCTTTTACTTGGTTTTCGTAGTATAAGTGGAAGCATCTGTCTGTTTAAGCGTCAGCACCCCCAGTCTCATCACCTCTATGTCATCTCGCTGAGCATTAGCAATGATTGTATGCCCTTGTGGCGTATCTGAAGAGGATTGTGGCCACCTTTGGGTGAGCCACACTGCAACATGTGTGGCATGGGTTGCGAAGTGTCAATGATTGCTCAACCCTACTGCGTCTGCAACACATGACGGTGAGCCAGTTCCTATGGAGCAAGCATACCATACCCAACTTGTGAGATAAGGTCTAGATCTTGCAACCCAGGTGCACTCTAACAAACCAGATGTATCTAGATGCAATCTGATGTGCCTCCCACAGTATCTGTAGCAGCTCCAGCCCAAGGGGAACATTTCAGCAGGGCTGAACAAGCACCTGAGGTTGGTGCGCTTTTACTTGTTCTACTTTAGGAGCCTAGACAAAATATATTATAGCCTAGCTTATGGCCAACAGTTGTATCCAAAGATGGGCTGCGGATGATAATCTGATTGCCTCCTTCCTTGCGACTGCCTTTGGTAGCTAGGAATACACCTCCTTCTGGTCCAGAACCAATGGAGGCGAGCCAAGATAGATCAGTTGACTCAAATCAGTCCTTGGTTTGGCAATTATCACAGCCAAACCAATTTGGCCTTGTCTGCAAGTATTTGGTAGTTCAAGGACACACTCCTGCTGTTCCCGATCTCAACCTTCCAGCAGCTTATTTCACCTGATCTGTTCCTAATGTCTCGCCTGACAAACTGCGCACTTTACTGGATATTATTTATCCATTCCCTAATATCAGCACTTTTCACCTTGCCCACTGGTTTATAACAGGCAGCAATGTGAAATCTCAAGATGAGCGCACACAGCTTGTATCTGAGGTTATCCTGGCGCCTGGGTTCTCACTTGAACATTTCAAACATGTCAACTTGCGGAACATGGATAACCTAATTGATGGTCTTGATTTGGCAGTTATGGACAAGCAAGGCAGTCCCCTGCCATATTTTACTGGCGATGGGTGGCACTCACATGAGCTCAAGCTTAGTGTTCCACAGAGCAGCCATGCCAGCACTCATGCTCATGCACAAGCTACAGTTTCATCAGAATCATTCAATGAGTTTGGACACATCATCAATATCCCTGGTCTCCGAACTCGGAGTCTTGTCAATGTCATCCATGCACACTTCTCAGCTCCAAGCTCTGAATCTATTGGACCACTTCACTATGTGCCATACCAACATTATTGGCAACATGGCACCAACTCAGCAGAGTGCATATATGATGAGCTTTACGCTGGCAATGCATGGCTCCAAGAACATGAGCACATACAGAAGCTACCCTCTATTCAAGGGTGCCAGCTTGAACGAGTTATTGTAGTGATGATGTTCAGCTCAGATGCGACTCACATTGGCCAATTCGGCCAGTCATATCTCTGGCCAATATATCTCTACTTTGGGAATGACTCCAAATGGGATCATCGGCAGCCATCAAGCAGGGTTAGTGAACATGTTGCATATATACCCAAGGTGCATATATCTTGGCTGTATCCACCAAATGACACTGCATATATCCAAGTTACAGATGTCGGATGAAATAAAGTTGAAAATCCAAATGCTCCAAAGCGGAAAGCTTCAACCAGCGCTTCTAGCACACTGCAAGAGGGAGATCTTTCAAAACTGTTGGCGCATCCTGCTTGATGGTGACTCTATGAATGCCTATGAGCATGGTATGAAAGTCAAATGTTCTGATAGCATTGACCGCCGCCTATACCCTCGCATTTTTACATACTCAGCCGACTACCCAGAGAAGTACTGCCTCTCATATTTTACCCATAGCTAAAGTTATTCACACTTACAACGCTTTAGGGTACTGATTGCAACAATCAAGGACTTCAGTACCCACCCATGTCCATGATGCTTGATAATAAAGCCTGAATTATCACAGCTCGGGCTTCCCAACAATACAAGCACCCACAGGGTGTTTCAGAAGGATGATGATGAACAACGAAGCAAGGTATTGGATGCTCGACACCTGATTTGCCACAATGGTTATGTTGTAAACAGCAGTCTTGTTGAGAAGATACTGTCAAACACGTCTGGCGTGCCCACTATTGTATGATTTTTACCATATATGTGTCTGAATTGATTGCCTAACTCAAACTTGCCACAGAATGCATTTTCGACCTGTTTAAGTTCAAGTCCTGGGTTCAATCTCTATCAAATGCTTGTTCCTGATCTCTTGCATGAAGTCGAGCTAGGAGTGTGGAAGTCACTGTTTGCCCATCTTAATGTATGCTACATACCTGCGGCCCACACACTGTGGCAATGTTTGATTCTTGGTATGTCTTGAGTTTCATACACGAGGTTTGCATCGATAACATTAAAGCACTTCAAAGGTTTCGTGAAATTACCTCCTACCCACCCGATACTATTCGAAAATTGCACCACAATGTATCTGGTATGAAGAGGCTTGCTGGACAAGATTATGAGGATATCCTACAGGTGAGTGTGCTGCAGTAGACCATAAGTGCATACTCAAACAGTGCACCTTACTGTAGTGCTGCGGACCTTGCTTCGAGGGGCTTTTCCCCCAAGAAGACGACACTGTTATTCAACAGCTGCTGTTCACCATGGCTCACTGGCATGTGCTCGCCAAACTGCGAGTGCAGACAGCTACCACACTCAATATGTTATGCTCACAAACGACTACACTTGCATGAAGACTACGGCAATTTCAGACCACAATAGCTGTGTGCTACAACACAGTTGAAACTGATCATGAACATGAGAAGCAAAAGCGTCAAGAGACTCGACGTGCCTTGGCCACAGGAGGTGTGGCACAATCAACCAAGCCCCACAAGCGACTAGTCAAGTACAATCTGACCACATACAAGCTTCATGCGCTTGGGGATTACCCAGATGCGATCAAGCAATTTGGAACTACTGACAGCTATTCAACTCAGATTGTAAGTCGCCATACTACACTAGTAAATACAAGTGCTAATGTGTGTTGAACTCGTCCGATGTCACAAGCCATGAATGGCACCCCCTCTTTCTTTCTTTCTTCTTCCTTTCTTTCCTGTCTCGTGACGTGACTGCGGACTGGCAGATGACTGGCGTCCTCTAGATAGATGACTCTGACAGTTGACTCGCCTTGGAATGGCGGTTGACTGGCGTAGATAGATGACTCATCTGTACGTTCATCTAGTATATATACAGCAGCAGACAAGCCTGGAAACCCCAGCTTGTTCTGTCTCGTCACACATCCTCTCTAGGGAGCTGCCTCCCTTCGACTTAGAACTCGCCACCTCCCTCCAGGACTAGCTTGGGAACTCCCTTCGGGATTCCAGCGCCTAAGTCCCTTCGGTCAGCCACGAGACCTCGACCCCCTCAGGGCCTTCCTTGGTGCACGTCGCCACCAATTCCTGCCTCCGCCACCCTTACGTCTCGTCTAGCCACGACTCCTTAGAGGGTCGTGACATTACAGAACAAGCTTCCACGATGGACGCAGGACCACAGCACGCCGCTGACGTGGTAGAAGAGCTCTTCTGGAATCCTACCGGAAGAAACCCACCAAACACAGGCTACCAAATCACTCCTCCGGTATTCGCTGAACTTAACCATGTCAACAGAACCAAGGCAAAATCCCGAACGACAATCAAGGCTGGCCAGCCTCAGGCCCCCATCGGCCCCACCCAGCATAACACCATCAGCAGCTGCCAGCGCACATGAGGATCAGGAGGAAGCCCCTGAACGTCGGTCTAGAACTGCTTCGGTCTCTTCCCAACACTCCATGCCCGGCGCAATGCTGGAAGAAGACGATACTGTCACGACCTATCAGGACACGAATTGAGACGAATATATCCGGCGAAGGTGGGAGTGTGATCGATCACGTGCCCTTGTTTACCGGTGGCGAACCAAGGTGGACGTGTGCGCGTTCGTAATCCTCGGATGGCGGGTTTGCCACGAGATACAGCGACTTGGCGAGAAGGAGATAGTGTGTCGGACAATGGAGGCTTGGGATGAGTAGAGAAGAAGGTTTCCCAGGACTCCTAACAAATAGAGTGGTGTACGAGAGGCGACGAGGGCTAAGTGGCGAGCTTCCAGACTGAAGTCCTGAAAGGGACTCTAGGTAGTAGAGACGACAAGGTGAAGCAAGCTGGAGTATCCAGGCTTGCGCACTGCTGTATTTATACTATGTACATGAGTGCGAGTCATACAGTGTGAATGGCAGAGGCTGCGCATCGGCACAAGACGCGCGTACACCTGAGTCAAGCTGCGCAGCTGAGGCTGGCGCGTACACTGAGTCAGAAGCCGAGAAGGCACACGTGGCCTAGAGCCGGTGGCGAGGAGTCCGAGCCACGAGAAAAGTTGGGGGTGAGTCCATGAACTCCCGACATTCCCCCCCCAAAAGTGATTGTCTTTAAAGACAGACCCAAGGAAAGATGATCACAAAAAAGAAAGCAAAAAAGAAAAAAAAAGGGGCACAAAGAAAGAAAAAAAGGTCTATATTCTAGTCACTTGGGCGGCGGCCCATTGTCCGCCTAGCTAGTTTTCAGGGGCCCATCTAGCTAACTACTGGTTAACCCTTTCGGGTAGCCCATACTCTTCCGGCCTACTCGACCCACTCCTCAGGGGTCTCGTTGAGGCGCTCCCAGGCCTCGTACTCCGTCGCCCATCCCATGTTCCGGCTCCAGGTGTAGTGGTCGAGCGATTCAAAGAACTGGCCCTTCGACATCCCCTTTCGGAGGAGGAGATTGGCGACCTGGTCCCTGGAGAGCTCACTGACCCAGTCGTGGTAGGTCTCGGGGACCTTGGAGTGCCACTCCCTGACAGCGTCGGCGATCCACTCCTGCATGTGGTCAGTCCGCACCCACCAGGTCCTGTCGGTCCTCCACTCGATGTCCGGGAACTGGCCTTTTGACTTGGTGACCACCCCGTAGACCGAGTCGCCAACGCATCGGTTGGTGATGTAGAGCTTCGTCCGCGACATTTGCCAGGCGTCGTCTGGCCTCGGCCTGTCCCCGACCCATGCGAGGGGTCTGAACTTGGGGTGGTGCAGCGTGTTACCGCTGAGCTCGCACCCCCCCCATTCGTGGATCGGGATGTATCGTAGGTCGCATCCGGGGTCGAGCTCCATCGCGTAGTCGAGGGCGTCTGAGAAGTTGTTGATTTTCCGGGTGTCCCGGACGTACTCGCCCACGCCGTCCTTTCGCAGGCGTCCGCACTCCTCCTGCACGATGATGTAGTTCCCCATGGGGACGATGGCGACCTTGGGCTTGGGGGCCCACTGCGCTCGTTCCCGGGCGCTGGTGTTGGCCTGGGCATGTCGCACCTCGGGGTTGCGTCCTCGCTGCCCGCTGCTGGCGACCGTGGCGTAAGACTTGACGGCGACCATGGTGTAGTAGTGGGAGGAGCTGGAGCGGGAGTGGAAGAGGTGGTGAGGGTGATGTCTGGACTGGCTCTCCCCTTCGCCCTTTTATAACCCAAGGGGAGCGGCGCGTTGGGGTATCTTCTCCGCAGACTGTCCATGGCGTGCTTGACATCGGCGAATTTTTCCGCTGACTCCCATGAGTTCTCGCTCGAGTCATATCCTTCCCATTTGATCTCGTATTTCAACCCGTCCTTTGTCTGTTGCCATCCCACAATCTCCTCCACGCGGTACTCCTCTTCTCCATCTTCCGTAATAATTGGCGGCAGCCGGGGCTGGATGCGATTGAAGTAATCCTTGCTTACCGCGGTAAGAAGTCCAACATGGAAAACGTTGTGTATCCTCATTGTTCTTGGGAGTTCCAGCTCATAGGCGTGGGAGGAGATCTTCCTTGTTATCCTGAAGGGGCCGCCTGCTTCTTGCCAAGCTTCTTCGAAGATCTTATGGTACGTATGTTTTTTGTGTTCAGCCAAACTTGGTCCCCCGCTTCGAAGCTCGCAGGTTCTTCTGACTTCTTGACTTGCTGCTCCATTTTCGCCCTGGCCTCGTCCCATACTTCCTTCATATGGTTCGCGATGTCGTTGGCTTGTGGGTTATTACTTTGTTGACTTGTAATTTCCCAAGTAGGCGACTGCCTGTACAGGGTTTCAAAGGCTGATTGTCCGGTAGCTGTGTTGACATGGTTGTTGTGACAGAACTCCGCCAAGGGTAGCCATTTCGCCCAGTCATCTTGCTCATACTTGCAGAAGCTTCGTAAGTAGTTTTCGAGCCATTGGTTTGTTCTTTCGGCTAGTCCATCCGTTTGAGGGTGGTAGGCCGTGGAGAAGCGGGGTTCGATTCGTAATCTCTCGTAGAGAGCCTTTAGGAACTTGCTGTTAAAGGAAGGTCCGCGATCGGAAATTGTGACTTCAGGGAGGCCGTGATGCTTGAAAACTTCTCGTGTGAATACTTCGGCTAGTTCTTCCGCGTCCATACTCTCATTACAGGGAATGAAGTGGGCTTGGTGTGAAAAGCGGTCCACAACCACCAGGATACTGTCGAAACCCATGGACGGTGGGAGCTTTACGATGAAATCATAATTGACATGTTGCCAAGGTCGTTTCAGTATTTCGATATTCCTTGGTGGTACGCTGTTGCTTCTTGTTTTTGCCTCATTGCAAACTCGACACCCATCCACATACCGGTGCACCTCCTGGGTCATTCCTGGCCAGTAGTATCGTCGTTTGATGATCTCGAGGGTCCTCTCCTTTCCTTGATGTCCCGCTACTGGCGAATCGTGGTGTGTCCATAGTACGGCCTTCTTGATTTCCGGGTCCTTGGGTATGATGATCGTATTATCGTACCAGAGTAGTCCCTCCTTCCAACTGTATCTGCGGAATTGCTTCTGTACCCTTGGCGGTAGTTTTTCCTTGTTCCGCGTATTCGTGATTACTAATTCCAGCTCCTCCTCCTCCTTCTGGGCCTCCTTGATGGCTTCGATGAGGTCAAAGTCTAGGGTTGCTTTAAACCCGCGAAAACGCTCGGCTGCAATCATAATCTGTTCTGGGTTTGGAATATCTTCATAATCGGCGCGTCGCGAGAGTGCGTCTGGTTTCTGGGATTGTTTCCCTGGTCGATAATGGATATCGTAGTTAAAAGAAGCTAGTTCTGTGTACCAACGAGCGTGTTTTCGGTCCATGACCCTGGCCTCCTTCTAGTACTGTAGATTTCGGTGATCGGTGTATATAAGGACTGGAATCTTGGTGTCTTCGAGGTATAGCCGCCAGTGTTTCAGGGATTCTACAATCGCTAGTAGTTCCTTGTTGTACGTGTCGTAGTTACGCTGTGCCGGGTTGAAGCTCTTGGATAGGAAGGCGATAGGGTGTAGCTTTCCGTCCTTCTGATATTGGCTAAGGATGGCCCCCATAGCTACGCCCGAGGCGTCTGTCTCCAAGATGTACTGTTTTTCAGGGTTGGGGTGTGCGAGGACAGGTTCCTTTGTTACGGCGTCTTTGATGGCCTGTATGGCTTCCTGCTCAACGTTCGTCCACTTCCAGGGTCTTCCCTTTTGTGTAAGGTCATGTAAAGGACGTGCTATGAGACTGAAATCTGGGATAAATTGTCGGTAGAAGTTGCAGAAGCCCAGGAACGCTTGGTTTTGTTTGACCGTTTTCGGAATCGGCCAATCGATAATGTCCTGGACCTTGCTCTTGTCCATTGATATTCCTTCGGGGCTAATAACCAGGCCGACGTAGTCTACGGTGGTGACCCTTAATCGGCACTTCTTCGGTCGGACAAATAGATGGTTTTGTCGGAGTCTTTCTAGGACGGCGCACACATGTTCTGTGTGCTCTTCGTTGTTCTTTGAGAAGATGAGGATATCGTCTAGGTAAACGATGATGAAGATTCCCCTGAAGTCGGCTAGTATTTCGTTCATGAATCGCTGGAAAATACTTGGCGCATTCTTGAGTCCGAACGGCATGACGACGTATTCGAATGGTCTGTCCTTGGTCCGAAAGGCGGTCTTCCATTCGTCTCCTTCTTTGATGCGTACGTTGTTGTATCCCCATCGCAGATCTAGTTTGGTGAATACCTTTGCTTCTCGTAGTTGTTCGATCAGGTCTTCAGGGAGCGGAATGGGAAATTGGTCGCTAATGGTGATGTCATTGATTTTCCTGTAATCCGTTACTAGTCGAAGGGATCCGTCTTGTTTTTTGACGTAGAAGCACGGTGCCGCAATCTCTGATTTGCTGGGTCTAATCTTCCCATCGCGTAATTCCCGTTCTAGAAAGTCGCAAAGTTGCTTGGCTTGATTGGGAGACATGGGGTAGGGCTTCGCTGGTCGTGGGAGTGTTGATCCTTCCTTAAAGATTATAGCGCAATCGTGATTTCGGTGTGGGGGTAGTTCCTTGAACTTTTCTGCGTCGAAGACATCAGCGAAGTCTGCGTATTCTGGAGGAATGGGGGTTTCGTCTGGGGCTTCTCCTGCTGCTTTTCCCTGTTCCTCCCTGAAGCGTATCTCCATGGTTTTCCAGGATATATTGGGATCGTGTTCCGTAAGCCGTTCCTTTCCCAGGATAATATTTGTGTCCCCAAGGGGCATGGCGTAAAAACGGCTCTTGAAGGTTCGTCCTTCTAGAGTAAAAGTGAGGGTGGTCCGAAATCGTATTTTTTGGGCGGTTTCGTTTCCATCTATTGCGATGACGGTTCGAGGGTGTGTAAGTTCAATTAAGGGTATGTGGTTCCTGCGGGTGTAAGCTATGTCGATGAAGTGTTGGGAGGATCCTGAGTCGATGAGAGTGAGAGTGGGTTCCGTGATTCCTTCAATCGTGATGTAGCAGTGGGGATCATTGTCCGATTTCTTTAGATAGTATACATGCTGGACATCACGATTTAGGTTCTCCTTGCCTACAGACACAGGCGCAGTAGGCTGTATTAGTTTCCCGACTCCAAGGTGGTGGACTCATCATCTTTTCCTGGTTCCTCGATGTGTGCTTCCTTTGCTTTCTCCCTTCGTTTGGTGTCTTCCCTCTGGGGTTCGTTTCGGGTATTCTGTCCCTGAGGTTGATCCTCTTTGTGATATCCTGAACGGCATACTCCTATTGCGTGTCCTAGTCTCCCGCATTTGAAGCATCTTCCTTCCCTTCTCCTTCGTTCGATGGTTTCTTTTGGCACTGTTTGATTTTGGGGTTGTGCCTGTCGTGGGTTTGAGACCGTGGCGGCTTTGCCTCTTGTTCGATTGTCCTCAATGTTTCGAGTTGCGTAGAGTATGTCATCGGTGCGGATGGCATACTCGATCCATTCTTCGAGAGTTAGGGCAGATACATCTTGGAGCACTGTCATTCGTAGTAGCTCTCTTCGGACAGTGTTCTTTAGTCCCGCCTTGAACCGGTCGATGAGCGCTTTTTCATCCCATTCGAGCTCGTCCATTAGGATTCGGAATTCGGAGGCGTACTCGTTTGCAGACTTGGTCTGTACCAGCTTCTGGATGTTTTCGGTGGCCCTTTCTCGTTTGATTGGATCTCCAAAAGCCAAAAGGAAGGCTTTTTTGAAATTAGCCCATGAGGCTATGGTTTCATGTTCGGTTTCTTCTAGGACTTTCTTGAGGAGTGGTTTTGCCCATTGTGATGCAGGTCCTTCCTTCATATTGGAGAGGGTCGTGGAGATTTTCTTAGGGTCTGGGAAGGCCCTGGGGTATTCGAGGAAGTAGAGTTCCATCTTCATCAGGAAGTTCTCGGCTTCGCTGTCTCGCTTTTTCGCTTCAAAGGGCTCCGGTTTCTTGGTCTTGGCTCCTTTCGGAGTGCGTTCTTCTTCCGGAGAATGAGATCTGTCTCCTTTGTTTCTTCTTGATCGTTGTGGGGTTCTGGAGCGAGAACGACGATTGTCGTTTCTTCTTGATCGTTGTGGGGTTCTGGAGCGAGAACGACGATTGTCCAGTGATCCCGGAGGACTTGGTGACTGTTGTGGGCGGCGTATATTTCGTTTGGTGGATTGGTCCTCAGGGGGTTTGGTGAAGGGTACGTCTTCTATTTTCTGGGTGAGACGTTCTTCCAGTTGGTCGATTCTTCCGTCGAGGGCTTGTACTAGTTCTCGGGTTAGCTCCCCATCTTTCCTTAGTTCGGTTACTGCTTCTGTGATGGACCTGAGGACTGTGTTCGTTCCTCGTTGTAAATCGTTTACCCATGTTGGTACTTCCTGCAGGGTGTTTCGGATGGTTGCTGTCTGGGTCTGCATTTGGGTCCTTTCTTGATCTGCCGCGTTCTGGGCTGCTCGTGTTGTTTCTTCTTGAAACCGTCGCACGAGCTGGGCTAGCTCTGTTGCTCCTGTGTCGAAGGCTAGTTGGCGATTGCGGATTTCCTCGATATTTTGTGCGATGGCCTCGATATGTCTTCCGCTCAGAACTTGCTGGGTGACTTCGGGTAGCAAAGGGCGTAGGGTAGCCTGCATTATGGCTACGAATCGTCGATAATCGGGGTCTGCCTCTAACGCGGCTATGTCGAACTCTGGTTGTCGACGGATTGGTGCTCCGTACGGTGGTGGGACGACTTCCAGGACCTCCGGAAGATCGGGCTCAGGGTCAGCGGGAATACGTGTGGCTGGTTGAGGCTGAGTCAGTACTGGTTCACGTTCATCCTCGCTGTCGCTGAGGGTGAGGATTCTCGGTTGTTCCTGAGGAAGGGGTTCCTCTGGTCTTATTGGTGTGACTGCTGGCGTATTTCTGCGAGATCGTACTGGGAGACGTATTCCCGTGAGACGGTTGTACTGCATTTCTTCTCCTTCGGGGATGAGGATGGACCCTGCTCCCACTGCCATTTCCTGTTCTGGCCCGACGCTTGGTCCGGGGACGACTCGTACCATCGAGGGTTGCTCGATGTGGATGGTTTGTTCTTCCTCGTCGGGTAGGGCCCCAGGCATTGATTGTTGTGAGGATCGTGAGGCTCTCCCGGTGTCGACGATATCTTGTTCTGTTGGTGTGGTAGGTGTTGATCCTTGTACTCCGGCGAATGTTCCTTCAACGGCCGCTCGGATTCTTGATTGGTATCGGGTCCCATAGTTGTGTTGTGATCCTGTGTTGGATCCGTGCTCTGACATATTGGCTTCGACTTCTTTGGGAGAGAGGATAGCCACGGAGTTAACTCCAGGTTCGCCGTAAAGCTTGCTTCACAATGTCACGACCTATCAGGATGCGAATTGAGATGAATATATCCGGCGAAGGTGGGAGTGTGATCGATCACGTGCCCTTGTTTACTGGTGGCGAACCAAGGTGGACGTGTGCGCGTTCGTAATCCTCGGATGGCGGGTTTGCCACGAGATACAGCGACTTGGCGAGAAGGAGATAGTGTGTCGGACAATGGAGGCTTGGGACGAGTAGAGAAGAAGGTTTCCCAGGACTCCTAACGAATAGAGTGGTGTACGAGAGGCGACGAGGGCTAAGTGGCGAGCTTCCAGACTGAAGTCCTGAAAGGGACTCTAGGTAGTAGAGACGACAAGGTGAAGCAAGCTGGAGTATCCAGGCTTGCGCACCGCTGTATTTATACTATGTACATGAGTGCGAGTCATACAGCGTGAATGGCAGAGGCTGCGCATCAGCACAAGATGCGCGTACACCTGAGTCAAGCTGCGCAGCCGAGGCTGGCATGTACACCAAGTCAGAAGCCGAGAAGGCACATGTGGCCTAGAGCCGGTGGCGAGGAGTCCGAGCCACGAGAAAAGTTGGGGGTGAGTCCATGAACTCCCGACAGATACAGTCCGAATCAACGAACCAGCCAGCCCGATCGCTGGACCATCCGCAGGGCCAGGCCCAGAACAACGGTCACAAACCTACCCCACCATCATACACAACGAGGAATCAGACAGTGATGGGGAAGCAATCCACCCACTAGCTAGGCTACCCATGCAGGAACTCCGCGCAAGACACACCCCCGTAAGGGCTCCCGCATTACTTGAACCCGAAGTAGCTGTGGACCAACCAGCTCCTCCATATGTAGCACCCATGTCGGGAGTTCGTGCTCTCACCCCCAACTTTTTCTCGTGGCTCGGTCTTCTCGCCACCAGCCTTAGGCTGCGTGTGCCTTCTCGGCTTCTCGGACTATGACTCGGTGTACGCGCCAGCCTCGGCTGCGCAGCTTGACTCAGGTATACGCGCGTCTTGTGCCGATGCGCAGCCTCTGCCATTCCGCTGTATGACTCACCTTCATGTACGTAGTATAAATACAGCGGTGCGCAAGCCTGGATACTCCAGCTTGCTTCACCTTGTCGTCTCTACCTTCTAGAGTCCCTCTCAGGACTTCA